>JAJOOR010007384.1:0-38575 GCA_036250505.1 Solanum acaule | reverse complement strand
ATCCAAAAATGATGTGAATTGACTGAAGACTATTGCTTTCGCAGAACCATCTCTTTCAATCATGAACCTTATTTCTTCTCTCTAGAACCAATAAAACAAGCAGCAATGAGAACGAAGCATAGTGGTTCTTTTGACCATAACAGAGATACCATAGATATTCCCAAGAAAAGCATTAGGCGAGTTTAAGCCATAATGTCAAAGGATATAAATAAGATTGAGACCACAACGAGAACTTATTATTCCTCAATTAGTTTCCACTACAAGTGGGGGTGGTATTTGATGCAACATTTCCAATGGTAAGCAAGCTCAATTAGTTTCTACTCAAAGTGGGGGTGGTATTTGATGCAACATTTCCAATGGTAAGCAAAACTTCAATTAGACCTCATGTATCCCCCATTTTGCTCACAACCAAACTTGACGAGAAATTTATCAATTTTCCTAGGTGCATATCAAGCAAATTCACGAAGATACAATATCTAGAAAGACTGAAACCATTATCCTGAACTTCTGCATGCGTAACATCTTGATCCTATGCCTGGTAAGTTTGATGGTATGAGAGCCTTAAGAAACATATCTAATTCCTGCAAATGATGCAATATTGAGGCCTCTTGCACTCTTTGTGAGAGGAAAATAATAAAATGAAGCAACATATAAAGACGGGATAAGATATATTTATTGATTGAAAAGTAATTGGATACCAAAGCCTCTATTTTTGTGCTTGTCTGAAAATCATCAAGATGAATTCTGTTCAGTATACTTGAGGACCTAAACCCTTTGATAGTAGCTTTAGATTTCTGATCCCCCTTATCATTTGCCGTGAAATCCACTGTAAGTGGTTTAGAACATGAAGGGCATGAAACTTGTCCCACACTTGCAGAAATATCTATTAGACATGACTTGCAAAAGACATCTGTGCACGAAGTAACCTGCAATAATCAAAAGAAGTGCACATTTTATAAGAGAGTCGGTTCAAACTTCAAACGACAGAATAATGTAAAAGAATTCATAGCATCTTTTCTTAGATTGTCAAGAAATGAGGTACATGAATTTAAATCATGAAGTCGACAAGTTTTATGGAAGTCCTTTTAGGTGTTTAAAGGCTTTCCTAAAAGCATTTCTCGTTTAATATTGAGGTCTTCCATATAGTGTTGGAGAAGAATTTGCAGAAGCTCAGGCACTCAAAGAAGGCTAAAGAAGCTATTGTGAATAGCTTTTGAAAAGACATCGTAGATGTAAATGCGGAGAAATATGGCCACATTAAGATTTGAAATATCCATCATATAATACATGGAACATTAATGTAGTACAAGTAGGAACTCCGTCAAATTCAACTTTAGTGAATTATCAAGTTTCTTGGTGAGCCTTGTTCCTTTCTTTTTTTCTCTCTTTACTACTTTTTATTTCTTTTCTCAGGGAAGGGGCAAAGGATGAAACTCACAACTGGATCTTCTACTGGATCATGGCATAAACCACATGGTTGTTCAACAGAGCCAGCATCATTTGTGCTTCCTCTTCTAGCCAAAGCAGTACTCGAGTATACCACAAGGTAAGGATGATCAACTGCCTGTGGTCAGATCAAAAATAATATCAAGGAAAATAAATTCCATCAAATATAAGCAATTTTTTCTAAGTTATCACTTTTGAGATAAAATTATGCATAGATCATAGAAAGTCAAATTCTTTGCTTAAGTACAAGAAATTTGAACTATTTATTTAAGGACCTAAAATTATTAAAGAAGTTCAGAAGATGCAAACGGAGAAGGCAAGGTTTGTATACAAGGTCATATACTGGAGAATAACATCCCAAATACGGAAAATCGTAGCCAAGGCACGCTAAAAACAGTGAAATAATCAGAGTAACCACTTGCAATCACAAAGGAGACTAATGAAGTCAAAGCTCGCTCTTGCTCTTGCATGGCACTTCTTTATTCAAGGAATTAAAAATAAGAAATATAAAATAGGTACTTTAATATGCAGAGTTTCAGAAAAAAAAAACATAACTTTAGATATATGCATTTTTAACATATTCAATGCTATTTCTTAAGGACCATTCAACTAAACTGGATAATTCGGGATTGTATCCCAAAAAAGTTAAATTATAGCAAGGGGATTGTAGGCCAAATTGGAATCCTTGTCTAACATTTCGCCACACTGGATCACACATCAGGTTGGGTTTCTATAATTCAAACCAACACCGTCCGCAATGTCAAAATGAGGACAAGGAGTTCAGGATGACGCTGGGTTTGCCAGTAATGGTGATGGTGAACTGCGCTAATAACACTGGTGCAAAGACTCTGTACATTATTTAACTTCAGCTTATGTTGGAGACATGGTTACTCCCACTGTCAACAAGGGTAAACCAGATCTTACGAAGAAGGTTATGCCTGCTGTTATTGTTCGCAAGCCATGGTATAGAAAGGGCGTTGTTAACATGTACTTTGAAGATAATGTTGTGGTGATTGTGAGTCCAAAGGGTGAAATGGAAGGGTCTGCAATCACTTCCCCAATTGGGAAAGAGTGTGCTGATCTTTGACCTAGGATCGCTAGTGTGCTGCCAATGCTATTGTGTAGAAGTACATTTTCTAAGTAATTTGTAATTCATGTTTTGATGGTTTATCTAAGGGTTTTGTCTTGGTAAGAATTATTTGCTCTGAGTTTTGCAGTACTAAAATATTTTCACCCATTAACAACATCAAATATTTCATTTCCATGGTCTTGTTCTTTTACCACCATTTATGTAGAAATATTGATATGTTTCTTTATAAGGGAAAAAAAAATACATCAGATGATCTCATTTTGCCGGCACTACAGATCCATTTTTGAAGGTTAACAATGAACCTATACCAGCAACACAGACTATCATTCACAACTAAAACCAAATGCAAGCAGGCACCATTACATTATTCAGAACAGTTCAGATTGAAAGCACGATCTCAATACCTGTCGCAGGAGTGTGAGTAGATAAAAAATGTGAGCATAGTTATTCATCAAAGTACCAGCTTGAATGTATCTGCAACAAAATACATCAGGAAGAAACGGTATAGTGATAAGAAGAAGGTGAAATAGCTAGTATTGAGCACTTTTGACGAAAAACGGTGTAAAATATTTCAATATTTCCAGGAAGAAGTCAAGGAGTGTCAATATATATATATATATATATATATATATATACACACACACACACACCATGAGCTGTCCCATTAAAACAAATTGAATAAGAACATTACCATGAGTAGCAGATCGAGAACAACAAAAAAACAAAGATGACTTTCAAACAAGAAAGTGTCCAGTTGCATAAGTAGTGACTAAAATAGATGACATACGTATTAAATTGTGCCTCGCTTTCATTGTACAGTGATGTGTAGTAGTCTTCTTCTTTAACATCCAAAGAATCTTTCTGCAAGGTAACCTGAACGCGAAAGTAACTAACAGGCTGAGTGGAGAGAAAATGATTATCAACTCGAGCACTGCGTTAATGTGAACCAAAACTTACAATCCTTGGAGGAAGTGCAAGATCAGCAGCCCTTCCCTTTTTAGTACGTCTTAGCAATATGCTTTTCAAAATTTTGTGTTTCAACAAAACCATCGCATCTCTACCAGTCCCATGATTCCCTTGAGATTGTATGGGTGACGCAATATACTAGAGACAGAAAACGTATCAAACGTCTCGATGTCAGCAACAATTTTTTTTGTCCGAAATAACAGGAAGCACCAGAATAAGTAAATCAATTTGATAACTTACTCTATTCCACCAGCAGAAGTGCCGAACAGATTTGTGGGGGAAATGTGGGCACTCGGATGAGCTAAAATAAACACAAGCATAAGAGCGAACAACTGAGATTTCAAAATGGTGTAAGATAAAAATAGATTCAAGTAAGAAAGATTTCAACTGTCATTTAAACATTCATGATTCAACGACAAATTCTATGGTAAAAAAGAATAAATATAACAGAGTAAAAATAAAACAATCTTGAGAAACATGTTACTCTCTCCAACCAAGTTAGATGCCAAGATCAGAAAGAAACTTTTAAGTGTACCTATAGTCCAGAACTCTGCAATCACACTCTTTGCAGAAGTAGTACGAGTAAGGAAGAATTTGCAGGAAACGGACCTGTCCAAAAGTGAGGATGTATTAATTTCAGAGAATGAAGATCCAATTATGATAGCCACAAAAGAACATTAATCCCAAGAAACTTACAAGAGAGTACAGCTCTCCTACACGGTTCTAGAGGGGAGTACCACTTAAGGCCCACTTATAAGAAGATTCTAGTGCAAGAATAGCTCTTGTAGTGTTGGAACGTCTATCTTTTACATAATGGGCCTATGCCACAAAAGTGCAATCAGTTAGAGAACTGGAGATGAAGGGTTAGTTCACACACACAATATATACATATGAGAGAGAGAAAGCCGCAGATGAAGGGTTTGTATCGCACGTAAAGAAGAATTTTGAGATGCAGCCGCAAACACTTCATGCCTTATGTATACTATGATCATATAGATGGAAGGAACAGACTACTCAGGGCTTCACTATGAAGACCAAAATAAACATAACTTTATTAAGAATGGAAAAACAAGGTAACGAAGACCAAACAAGAGTGCACATGAAAGTTTCATGTCATGAGAAATTGAGTATTCAATGTGCTCTAGGACAAAGACAAACTTTTTACCTCATCCAAAATGATACGATTCCATTTCACAGAGTGCAAAACTGACTTCCTCATGGACATATCTTGACCGGCACAGGCTGAGTCATCAACAGAACCAGCATCAGTCTCGCTTTTGCGCTTTATACCCTTCCCACGACCTCTTTTACCCGTATCAATCTCTGAATCACATTCAATAGGATTCTTTTTCAGCTTTGACGGTTTTCCTCCAGGCTTGCTCTGCTGCTTTGATTGTTTGGCCGTTTTAACGGCATCTGGTCCACAAAAGTACTTTGGTGAAAAGAAAGCTTTTGTTCATAAAAAGACTTTCCACACCACTGGCATTTTTCTTTTGGTGGCAACACATTTTTCCGGTACTCAGCCTCCACTGTGGAGTATGTAGTGATGACAAAATCATATTCCGCAAATTTGTCAATGTTCTTCTCCCTGTTGGCACCATGGTATACCAGAATTTTTTTGCTTCCTTTAGTGGTGAAGCGGTCAATCTCACTGACCCACTGAATCACAGCAACAACCGGACATATAACTAGGGTTCCTTTCACTGAAAGGAGCTCCTGGGAAGAACAAGGTGCAGGTGAGAGCAAACTGGAATCAGAAATTGCTTGCCCTAGTTCACGTTTAGCAAGCACAAGAACTATGGCTTGAACAGTCTTCCCCATCCCCATCTCATCAGCAAGTATACCGCCTCTAGCAGTAGATTCTTCTTGCTTCAACGCCCAAGCCAACCACTCTTTCTGGTACCTCAGCAAGGGCATAATCAAATCAGATGGTGGCTGAGCAGTTTCAGTCACCAACTCATCCTGACTATTGAAGTCAGGATCATTTGAATAGTTTTCAGCCATCCAACTATCGTTTTCTTCTTCCCAGATCTCCTACAGAAAAATGGGTCTCTTCTTTTGATTCTTTTCACGGAGCTTCTTCCTATCCTCTATCCTCCCTATCAATTGAAGGTAGCCAGCATCTACTTCATCACCCACTCCTACTTCATTCATTACTCAATCTACATGTTCCTCTTCTTCTCCCTGATCTTCTTTTGTTTCAATCCTCTTTTTGCCCCCATTTCTTTTTGTTCTATTGGAACATACCACTTCCTCAGTTAAATTAACTACTTCATCAGCTACATCTGCATATATGATTAAATCAATTAGTACAATCACATAATTAACCGCTTGCATTCACTATTCAACACACATCCATATTTGTCTGCATGAGTTTTTGCCTTAGGTTATCCAATAGGTATCACGCATCAGTGAAAAGAAAGTCCCAGCACACTATTAAAATTTCACTGTAGTTGCAACAGTTAAAAAAGACCAAATTGAGGGCATATTAATTTTGTCTCATAAGTCGAGAATATTTGCATGACTAATAAAAGTTATATGAATTACCTTCATCACTGATTACATTGTAATCAGAACCCGAGGATATAGAAAGTAGGTCATCCTCATCAGAGCTGTCCTGATATTGGCGGCTTTGTTTACCTAATTTCACAATTCACATCAAGTCCAACCACATCATTTACCTTTATATACAACACATACTAGATATAGATATATATGACATATACCATCTCAGAGAAATGCCTTATCACACACACACAAAAAAATTAAATTTTTAAACAAATTAGGCCTTACTTGTTTCTAAGGATGGGGACAATCTCAAAACAGAAGATCTTTTTGAAAAAACGACAGAGAAGAAAATCATTAAGAGTCCGAAATCAAAAATGGAAAGCGAAATTGGTCTATAAAAGTAATGTAAATTCCTCCATTCCAAGCACACCCTAAAAAAAATCCTATTTCACTTTTGCAATCAGTAAAATTCAAGCAAAAAAGCTGCAAATTCACATTTTACTCGAGCAATCAGTAAAATTTAATCAAAAAAAGGCAAAAATTCACATCAAAAGAACAAGAAAAAAAGTATGATCGCACATGCATAGAGCAGCAGAAAACATAAAAGGAAGGATTTTCCGATCGAACCTTTGGCGGAAGACGAAGAAAGACGAGAACGGAGCTTCATTGATTAGGGTTTTGCAGAGAAAAGGGGAGAAAACACTCAACAGTAGTAGTGTGAACAGTGTGTCTCTTCCCCTGAAGAGAGAGTGAGAAGAGAGAATGTTGTTGTGTGTTGGTTGAGTAAGACATTTGTGCGGCGGGAAAGGCATTTATATAGCCACAATTGTTATACTAAAAAGGGTTGACCATTTAAGAATTTTCCGATTTTAGCCATCTATAAACTTGACCAATATTTGGACTTAAGTCTTACGCTATTTATAAATTTGATTAACTTTTAAATGTAAATATATGGATTTCAGTATTTTAATATAATTGACCAACTTTAAAATCTGAATATTAGAATTTTAGCAATTAATAAATTTGACTAACTTTTAAATGTAAATATTTGGATTTTAGCAATTCATAAATTTGACTAATTTTTAAATTAAAATTTTTGGATTTTAGCAATTTATAAATTTGACCAATTTTTAAATAAAAAAATTTCATATTATAGCAATTTAAATTTGACCAATTTTTAAATCTAAATTTTTGGAGTTCATCAATTTAAATTTGACCAACTTTTAAATTTTAGCAATCTAAATTTGACTGAATAATTCTTTTATATATCTTTTAAATATTTTTAAGTTATTAATTATTGTGATTTGTAGTTTTTCTTAACATAATTTTCAAGTAATATATGTTACTTTCATTATCTCAATTTATGTGACACTCATAGAATTTCGAGAGTCAATTCAATTTTTAAAATATTTTAAATTGTTAATTATTGTGATTTATAGTACTTTTACGTAATTTTTCCAAATAATACAAGTTACTCATTATATCCCAATTCATGTGGCACTTATAAAATTTGAGAGTCAAATATTTTTTTTTATACATCTTTTAGATATTTTAAAGTTGTTAATTATTGTAATTTATAGTATATTTTACGTTATTTTCAAATATATATATATATATATATAGCAAACTAAAAAGAAAAGTGAGCCAAACAAATTAAAACAGAGAAAATACATAAAATTCATCAATATCCTCAACTAGAAGTAGACACATCAACAAAGAGGTACATGGTTTTGATCAAGTCTATATAGTATTAATTCAAATATATAACAGACTAAATAAAAGGCAAGACAAACAAATTAAAATAAAGAAAATACAAAATAAAATAAAATCATAAATACCCTTTATTAGAAGCGTCAATAAAAAAAGTGCATTATGAACACTTCTCTATAATAGTAATTATTTTGTGTGAAGGACATAAAATTCTTATTAAAAATATATCTATTAATTGTGATTAAAAGATGATTTAATTAATATACTTAATTATATTTGATGTTTTGTTTTAAAATGAAAATTAATCACAATTAAGCAAGGATGACATGCCCTTTTTGCTATTGACAAAGGATGATAAAAGCAAGTATATCTCTGTCCCTAATTACTTGTCCACTTTTAAATTGACACACTTATTAAGAAAATAATTAATGACATAGTGAGTTTACCATTTTACCCTTATTAATTATTCTCTCTGTCTCTAATTACTTGTCCACATTTCTTTTTTTAGTTGTCCTTAATTACTTGTTCATTTTGACAAATTAAGAAAGGACAAGTTTTTTTTACCTATTATACCCTCAATTAATTACTTTGAAAAAGGTAGAACTTTTTGAAAATCTCAAGTTTTTAATTCATTCACTTCATAATTAATAGGGGTAAAATGATAAACTCACTATGTCAATTATTGTTTTCTTAATAGGTGTGTCAATTCAAAAGTGAACAAGTAATTAGGGACAGAGGGAGTATGAAGTTGATGAATTAAAAACTTAAGAATATCAAGAAGTTCTACCTTTTTCAAGTAATTAATTGAGGGTATAATAGGTAAAATATTCATCCTTTCTTGATTTGTTAGGATGAACAAATAATTAGGGACAACTACAAAAGAAAAAAATGAACAATTAATTAGGAACGGAGAGAATATTTGAGCAATCTAAATTAAAGGGGTGTAATAAAAGCATTTTATTTTCAACCGTAGAATTTTGGTATTTGAGCAATCTAAATTTGACAAATAGACTGCTTAAGCATGAAGCAAGAAAAAAAGAATTGTCAAGGATGGTATAGTATGGATAGATAAAGGATATTAAGTGTGTTTTTGGTATGGAGGAAATATTTTTCGAAAAATGTCTTCTTATTTTTTCATATTTGGTTGGATAAAATTTTTAAAAAATAATTTCTCTAGGAAATAAGTACCTAAGAAAAATAACTTTTTAAATGGAAATAGCGAAAATAAATTATGTAAATAATATTCTATGTTTGTTGTATCCTCTCACCCATACAACTCCCCCAACTCCAACCCTTTGACCATTCCACCCTTGAGGCCAATGACTATTGTTTTATGTTTATTACTCTTGACTCAACCCCCTCTCATCCCTATTGTTTTATGCTGGAGTACATATAATTACTTTTAAAATAATATTTTTTGCTTATTTATCAAACCTTAATTAAGTTTGTGACAGTAGAATATTAATATTGTGATACTTATTATCTTGTGTGACAAACATAAAATTATATATACTCTAATAATTATCAATTAAGTGTGACTAAAACATGATTGAATTGATATACTTACATTATATTTGATCTTTGTTTTAAAAAGAAATTTAATCACAATCAGGCAAACTTTACAATGTTTTGCATGGAAATGTAAAAGTTGATACCATATAGTTATCAGGGATTGAAGGAGAAACTCACATGTATCTCTACATTAGACGCTGATTGCCCGTGCAGAGCACTGGCCCAACTTTGTGCCTTCCAATGACATTTTTCTTTTATATGCAAGAGACTGGCGAAATATGTATATTTTACTTCCTCTGTTTTATATTATTTGATGAACCTCATCGACTTGACATACCCTTTAAAAAACTAATAAATGAAACACATTGCTATTGTATATCCATTTAACATTTCAGGTGTACAAAGTTTACAAATCAAGTTCAAGTAGTTGCATTGTGCACTTCTTTGGTAGAGATGTAGTTTGTGTATGCTAGGAAAAGATGTGTGTCACTTTCGATATAGTTTCTTCTTTTCTTCCATTCTTGACCACTACATTTATTTACATCACTGCAACAAAGAGACAAACACAAATGATATGTTGATCCAAATGAAGCATACTAACATACCTGAAGAACTTGTAGAGTTCGAAACACGAGATATGCTGGAATGTCCTGAAAAATGTATACATAGTTAGAAGTTTGAAACATAATTTTTTTTATTTCCAGGTTCTGTCGAAGTCATGTTTGCCCTGGGTGTGGAGAAAACCATGTTGGGAGCGCCATCCCTGAATGGGTCCTGTAGTGCGTGATCTTGATTTAATCGGAGCTCCAACGTGGGCTCCGGACATCGGGTGGGAAATCAAAAAATAACATTTACTATAGAATCTATTTTGTAGCAACAGTTTTCGAATGTAAAAAACATTTACTATAGAATCTATTTTGTAGCAACAGTATAGATGATGATAATGTCTTTTTGATAATCATGTTTATGAGTAGTTTGGAATCGAATAACAAAAAATAGGTAATAAGTCGCACACTTTTGTTAGCGTAAATCATATTATGTGAGTGTGACATGTCAAATCACAATCAATCTTCTTTATCAAACATGTACAGGCAGTCTGCATTATTACAATCAACGCTTGTTCATACAGTGATGGCACATTTGTGAGACACTGAACAACTTTTTGATAGGGAAGATCAAGCATTGGTATCTAAAAATCTATATTATATAGAGTGATTATTTTATGTCAAACTACTGTTAACATATTATTAAATACTCAAACAATTACAACTTTAATTATTACCATAATTGAAAACCATTTCCTCAATGGTCTTATTAGAATCCATTAACTCTTCAAAATTTTGAGCATCTGCGGTCTACCAATAGTGTTTGATTTATCGAGCATAAGGAAGAATATTTTTAGAACCTAAAACCAAAAGGATAGTTTTCCCACAAAGTTAATCTGATAAAAATTCAACATGCGACTCACCTGAACAGATAATTCATCAGTATAGTAAGGCAGGGAAAAATAGTAAGCAAAATAACCTTGAGAGCTCCGAATGATGGTTCACGCTCGATCCATTTGTAGGAGAAGAACTCGTTGAACCCGATAGTCGCCCAGGGGCGGCTCAAATCCATTGGTGGCCTAAGGCCAAAAATCAAACTAGAGGCCTTAAAAAAAATTAAAAAATTAAAAATGTTTTTATTTTTAAATATATTTTTCTAGCTTTTTGAGATGCAAAGTTGTTAATAATTTTTGTGTAGTCAATCTCTTCTAATAAATCTTTTTCAATCAATAATATAGCCAAACCACTTCTAAAATTTATCAAGAGCACCTTTTTGAGATTTTATCAAGTTATCGACTTTTCTTTTTCTTTTAAGTTTTGAATGACCGGATTCATATTTTCTAGTTGACATATTAAAATCTAACAAATATTTTAAACACTATTTACAATATCAAATAAAAAATATAATAAACATAAGACACAAAACAAAAATAATATTAGAAATTAGAATGATATTACCGGATTCAAGAATTATGAAGACTTGATTTCCGAAAATGAATTGGGTTGCTGCAATATATTTTTCTCCAAATTTAAAATATAAACTATCAATAGAACAAGTAAATTCTTAAGCTTTGAATAAGAGAGATATAAGATTATAAAAGAGAAAGAGAGAAGAAATAGAAGAAAGGAAGAGAGGAGGATAGAATATATAAAAATAAAATTAGAAAAAGAATAAGGTAAAAAAAAAAAATAACTTGTACATTAAAAAGAAGTACACAACTTTTTATTGGAAAGGGAAAAAGTAATTATCATATCTATCACTTCATTAATGTCATTTGCATTTGTTGTCTTAGTTCTATTTTTTTATTTTTTTTAGTTTAATCCTACATAATTAACTAAAAAATGGGGCCCCCAATTTAAGGGGGCCTAAGGCCAAGGACTTTTTTTTTATACCTTACCAGCCGCCCCTGTAGTCGCCCCAAGTCAAATCATGAAGGTACACAAGTTCAAAATCCCAAGAGAGAAAAAAATCATCAAAAGTAGAAGTTAGTGGTTCGCAAAAATCACAGTTTCAATTCCATAAACAATATATGCTGCATTAATCGAGGGGTATCTGTCAAGAAGTTTTCATTGTTTTGAGATAATAAAATATGTGTCAGCACAATTAGCATCCACAGAACGCATCCACATAATGTAGAGGAGAGTAAAGAAAACTTGAGCAATTTGAATAGAAATATATGAATTTTCGAAATCTCTAATTAACAACTATACCAAAAAGGTCCTTCAGCTTCTATGCAGTATGTCAAGGAGTAGCCATGGGAAGAATAAGGGTTCACAAGATCTGAATTGAGTAACAAAGTCGAGCTAACAGATTAATTGACGAATGTGAAGGTTGAGCTTTGCCCATCTCTATGTTGAAAAAGTCAACTCCAGAATTGAACAATCCATAAATCACTGCAACTCCTTTAAATTCATATGTCCTATTATATGGTACAATCCCTCACATGGTAGATTTTCATTGTTCATTTAGTTTCTTTCGATTGTTCATGAGTCCTTTTGGTTGCATGTTTAATTCTTAGTCAATTGGCTTGGTGTAACTTATTTGATGGATATATTTTTATTTGGGAGAAAGATAAACATCAATTTTCTGATGCGGATAGCTGAAACAAAATTCATTAATCTCCTCTAAAAGTCTATGGATAGAGAACATTTACCAAATTACTGTCAACATAGGATTTTTTTTCTTTTGTAAGTGTAAGTATGTAAACCACATATACCCAATTTATTTACTATCAATTCACTTTTTATCACTACTCATGAAATAATTGAAAGACGTATATTTATATTTGAAAACACAAACATGATATTTGAAGAAAAGTCAAATCACTATTCAGATTTGAAAAATGAGAGAAACTAAATTTGAAATCATAGGAGAATAAGAATGTTTAAGAAGAATCGTCAATTGTTACCTTGCTCAAAATCAAAACTTCAGCAAAAATTTAGTTTGTTGTGAGTGTTGGGAAGAGAACATCTGATGGAATGTACGCGTCGACTATTGATCACAAGACCAGGTCCTTTGATAGAGTTAATGTGTAGAAAGTAAATAATTGTCTATTTATAATATAGACAGCTGCTTGCACACACTTTCCCCAAAATTTAATGGGAATATGTGCTTGAAATCTTATTGCCCTAGTCACTTCAAGGATGTGTCTTTGTTTTCTCTTCGCAATCCCATTTTGTTAGGGTGTATAGGGGCAAGATTTTTGATGAATGATACCTAAGTTGGTAAATAATTCATGACACATAGAATTTACAAACTCTGTTCCATTGTATGTTCTAACAATCTTAACACCTGCATCATAGTGAGTTCTAACATGTATCAAGAAATTCTTGTGAAAACATCAGATTTTTGCTTTAACAAGAATATCCAGGTAAACCTTAAGAAATCATCAACAACAGTTAAAAAAGACTTACAACCTTCATTAGTAGCAGTTCTATAAGGATCCCAAACATCCATATGAACTAGATCAAAAGGCCTACTAGTAGTAGTAACACTTAGTGGAAAAGGCAATTTAACTTGCTTAACACAAGGACATACAATGCATTTATTTAATGACTCTACTATATTGGACATACTATTTCAAACTAGTTTAGCAAAAGTACTAGCAGACACATGACCCATCCTTTTGTGCCACAGGTCAATATCTTCTGTAGGAACTACATTCATAGTTGTCAGTCCACATTTAGCCACTTGAGCTTTAGGGATACTGAGTCCTGCCAGATAATAAAGACCTCCCACTTCTTTACCAATCTCCTTCACCTTTCCAGTGAAGAGGTCCTGAAAAACACAAAAATCAGGGTAAAATTTCACTGAGCAATTCAATTGTCTAGTAATCTTAGATACTGACAGTAGGCTAAACTTAAATTGAGGAACATAAAACACATTATGAATACTACTTCTAGATGATAGATTGTTGGACCCTATATGAGACACTTTGGTTTGTTCACCATTTGGTAAAACAACATTTTTAGAACATTCAGGTTGTGTAAGTGTATTAGTGTCCAACACAGATAAATCAGGAGTCATATGATTTGTAGCCCCTGAGTCAATAATCCAATTAGGTGGATTACTTGTGACCAACAGAGCACTATAATTACCTGTCATGTTTACTGAGTGTGCAACATTCATATGGCTTTGTTCTTGCGCTTGATTGGCCTGATTCTTGTCTAACATATGACAGATGTCCTCATATTACGACTGAGTAAACCTAGGTCCATCATCTATTCTGTATTGTCCTGAAGAGGGAACTCCATGTAGTGCATTTGCTGGAACAGTAGAATAGTAGTTGTGCATTTGGTTCTATGAGGGAAACTGAGTAGGTTGCTGGATATATTCTCCCAATTGATGCCAGTCCTGAACTACCACATTGTGTGTTGCATTATAAGAAAAAGGACCTCCACCTCTTTTGTACTTAAACATGTTGACTGCTTGACCCTGTCTACCTTCATATTTTCCATCTTGACCAAATTTAGGATGATCTTGTGGATATCCTATCAACTTGTAGCAGTCCACCTTGTAATGTTCCTTTAATTTACAGTGATCACAGAAGGCATTAGGATTGTAATTGGGATTGTACTTTCTTTTTGGCCTTGAACTTTCAGCTTTAGAGACTACATGGCTAGTGCATTTGATTCACCCATACCTTGACTCTTATTTGTCGTTGCACTTAAAAGACCAGTTGAGTTAGATGCATCAACCAATGTTCTTTGATTTTCATCACTCATTACCATAGCATAGGCCTGATTTACACTTAGAACAGGGTTAAGTAGTAGAATGTGACTTCTAACTTGAGAGTAAGACTCATTTAGTCCCATTAGAAACTGATATAGTTTTTTCCTTTGAAGATAGACTACAAAATCCTTGGATCTCTCACAGTTACAACTAGGAGCAGGGATCATAGAATTAAATTCATCCCATAGACCCTTCACCTTTGTGTAGTACTCAGATACCAACTGAGTGCATGAGGCAATCTCTTGGTGAATGTTGAATGCCCTAAAACCATCAACCTTCTTAAACCTTTCTTTCAAGTCTTCCCATACATCCTGTGCATTCGTAGCATAAACCACTCCTCCAATCAAATTGTTAGCCACATAATTCATTAGCCATGACAATATTATAGCATTCATTCACTCCCATTGATGTCCTAGATTCTCAGGAAAGAATTCCTTCTTCCAAGTTCCATCAACCAACCCTAATTTATTCCTTCCAAGTAATGCAATCCTCATAGATCTACTCCACACAATATAGTTCTCATTACCTTTCAACTGAAATGAGATAATTGATGCACCACTCACATCTGTGGACTATAGATACAACGGATGATTGTAATCAATTGTAGTATTAACTCCTCCAGTAGTAGTGCTAGTGTTTCCATTCCCTTCAATTGCCATTTTTCTGTTTACAGTGACTCTAAGATTTTAACAACTTTGTTCTCAAGATATACACACAAATTTATGTATCTAGACTTATCACAAGCTCCTTGCAAGTGATTTTTTTTCCAGATTTGTTCTTTGACTCTACTATCTTTTGATGCAACTGAATTTAGCAATTGCTAAAAGTATGATTTGAACACAATGTAGAACAATTGAATTTGACAATTACTGCAACTACACAATTAAACTTCTATGATTTTTTAATTGAAACTCATCTGAGATTGCACAATGTAGCTGTTGTGACTTGAGGATTTCAGAATCTCTCAATTCTTCGATTGGAAATTACTTCTTCCTCCCACAGTCACTGATCGTCGGTGGCTTTGATACCATGAACTGAATTACTATTATACTCAAGATCCTCAAGAATGAGGATAAGAATAAAGAACTTACGAGAAGAAGAAGAGAGGAAATATTATTGAATCAAAATGTATAGAGTCGAGAAGACTTCCTCTTTTCGTTAAGAATACAATGAGGATATTTATAGTTAACTAATTTAACTACCTAAGTATATGGGCCATATTAGTGTATTGGGCCACAATTTGCATTGGGCCTTACAATGTCATTATTTCCAAGAGTTGTAGGTTGTCTGTGTTTTGCTAAGGTTTTGAATGAAACATACAAGCTTCAATCTAGGTCAAGACATGCTATACACATGGGGTATTCTGAGACTCAAAAGGGATACATCTTATATGATCTAGACACCAAGTGTTTTTTTGTCACTAGGGATGTGGAATTTAAGGAAAATATTTTTCCTTTTGCGAATGCTTCTATAGGCTCACACACTCTTTTTCTACAACCTGAACTCAATAATAATAATGATCCTCTATTGCCTATTACTGCTAATCCTAGTGCAAGTTTGCAGCAGCTCACATGTTCAAATAATGGTGCTCCAAGGTCAGGAGGTTCTACTACTTCTAGCATCATTCCTTCAGATGTACTAGTACCACCTATGGTTCAATCTATAACTCAATCTATAAGTGAATCTAGTGCTGAAACTGTAGCTCAACATGTGGCTCAACCAACAAGAAGGTCAACTAGAGGAACTCATTCACCTTGTTGGATGAAAGAGTTTGTATCTCTCAGTATTGACAATGATGCACCTTATGCACTATCAAATTATATATCTTATGATCATATTCATCCTAAGTATGTTGCATTCATTTCTGTTGTTTCTAGTGTTACTGAACCCTCTACATATGCAAAAGCTATTAAAGACAAATAATGGGTTGAAGCTATGAAAGCTAAGGTAGATACCTTACAACAAAACAACACATGGTAGATAGTGCAACTACCACATGGCAAGACTTCAATTGGTTGCAAATGGGTTTACAAAGTTAAGTACAAGGCTAATGGGGAGATAGAAAGATACAAGGCCAGGCTTGTAGCAAAAGGCTACAGCCAGCAAGAGGGAATAGATTATCAAGAGACATTCAGTCCAGTAGTAAAAATGGTAACTCTTAGATCAATATTGGCTATTATAGCTACTCGAAGGTGGTACATACATCAAATGGATGTATACAATGCCTTCCTTCAAGGTGATCTATATGATGAAATCTACATGGACTTGCCACAAGGATTTCAAAGTCAGGGGGGATTGAGACAAGTATGCAGACTTAAGAAATCCTTATATGGTCTGAAACAGGCACCAAGACAGTGGAATGAAAAATTATCAGAAGCACTATTGAGGTTCAAATTTGTAAAGAGTCAATATGACCATTCATTATATACCAAAAAGACAGAAAATGGATTCACAACTGTGTTAGTACATGTAGATGATATGCTCATCACTTGAAACAATCTATAACTAATCAAAGAAACAAAAAATACACTACAGACAGCTTTCAAAATGAAGGATTTGGGTGAACTTAAGTATTTCTTAGGAATAGAGTTTGCAAGAGCTGAATCAAGAATTATAATGCATCAAAGAAAATATGCATTGGAATTGATCTCTGAGACTGGACTCAGTGGTGCAAGGCCAACTATTACACCATGGACAGTTATGTCAAGTTAACTACTAAAGAGTAAGATGAACACTTAAAAAGAAGGCAGATGAGTCAAGTACTAAAGAAATAGATTAAGTGATAGAAGATCAGGCAAGCTATCAGAGGTTAAAATTGGAAAAATTATTGTACTTAACTGTAACAAGACCTAACATAGCATATAGTGTGCAAACACTTAGCCAGTTTCTCCAGCAACCAAAAAGATAACACATGGAAGCAGCTCTTAGAATAGTTAGGTATATCAAACAACAACCTAGCTTAGGAAATCTCATGTCTAGCAACAAGAAGGACACAATCTCAGCATTCTGTGATGCTTGACTGGGCATCATGCTCTGTCACAAGAAGATCAGTTACAGGCTTTATTGTAAAACTAGGTGATTCACTCATTTCATGGAAGTCAAAGAAGCAAAATACTATTTCGAGAAGCTCAGCAGAGGCGGAATACAGAAGCATGGCAACTACTGTGTCAGAACTAATTTGGTTAATTGGATTAATGAAGGATCTTGGAGTGCAACTACAACTTCCCGTATGTGTTTACAGTGATAGCAAATCAGCAATTCAAATTGCTGCCAGTCCAATATTCCATGAAAGGACCAAACACATTAATATTAACTGTCATTTTATCAGAGAAAAAATTCAGAAAGGACTAGTCAGAACAGAATATATACCAACCAAAGATCACCTAGCAGATATCCTTACAAAAGGCTTAAGTAGGCTACAACATGAAGTTCTCATGTCCAAGCTAGGAATGTTTAATCTATTTATCACTCCTAGCTTGAGGGGGGCTGTTGGAAAGAATGACATTGTAAGGCCCAATACAAATTGTAGCCCAATATTAATATGGCCCATATACTTAGGTAGTTAAATTAGTTAACTATAAATATCTTTATTGTATTCTTAACGAAGAAAGGAGGTCATCTCGACTCTATACATTTTGATTCAATAATATTTCCTCTCTTCTTCTTCTCATAAGTTCTTTATTCTTATCCTCATTCTTGAGGATCTTGAATATAATAGTAATTCAGTTCACAAAGTAAAATAGGCACACGAGTTTTTATGTGGAAACCTCCTTGCTCAAGGGAGTAAAACCACGACCTGTCACACAGAATTTTCAAATGCCTTCATTAATCTTCAAGCAAAAGTGAATACAGATTTCAACTACACCAATGAGACTAAACTCTTAATCTCACACTATGTAATACACCTATTACTTACTGAGTCAAAGCAATGCATCCATTGCCCACTATATTAACTGTCACTAATTAATATAGACTTCAAACACCAAGACACAAAGTTAACTCTAACAATGTTCTTACACTCATTCACACAAAGGTTTGAAATGTTTCTTACAAGAGTGAAGCGAATCCTACAAGTTTAGCACATTACCAACATTCAAAAAACAATAGCACACACAAATAGCATTGCTTCAGTTAATCAAGTCCCTTGTTGTATTTTGTATTTGAACCTTGTTTTCTTGAAAAGACTCACTCTCTCACTTTGAATGAATAAATCATAAAGTTGTTTGTTTCTTTGAATAAATCAATCAAGAAGAATTGTTGACTACTGGACAAACAATCTCGTCCGCTCGTATTAGTGGAGTACACTGACTTGCTTCACCAACCACTTGGCAAGACTACTTTACAACTGTACACTATTTTGAAGCTGGATGAGAGCACTCTGCCGGGGACTGGGTCCCTGCATTTGTGAGAATCATCAAAACACCTAGAATACAACATTTCCCCCATTTTTAATGATGACAAACAAACCACCTCACATTAAATTCACTCATTCATTCCCCCTGTCACCAATATCTACTTTCTGTTACTGAAAAACTAAAAAACCACCCAGCAGTTTACAAATAATTCCCCCTATTGGCATCATTGAAAAGGAGAACAACAAACATACATAAGAATCATGCAAAACTATAAGGAATTCAGAGCCATATGCACCACATCACATGAGCAAACAAGCAAAATAGAGAAGAAATTGACATAATAGAACAGGGCAAATTGCAATGTTGATTATAGTACCACAAAACTAACTGTTGAATTCAGCCAAAACAAACACATTGCAACTACAACATTGACAAGAATCAAGAAAATGAAAAACATAAAGGTCACCAAACAAACCCTTTAGGACGGAGGGGGGATGAGGAGAGAAGGATTGTAACAAAATGTTCAGGCGAGAGTTAGCATCAGTGTACGCCTGAAGGAGCTTCTTGGTAAGGGACATAACTTCCTCATTCAATGAGGCATTGTATTCCACAGTCGTGCATTGTCATCCTTCAACCTGTCAACTTCCTCCTTAGTCTCAGTGCTGGTACCAGATCCTTGAGATTTTGCCTGTTGAAGCAAGGCTTAGAGTCTGGCAATCTCTACATCCTTTGCACCCAAGAGAGCAGTGGAATCTTCCAATTCACATTTGAGGGTGTCCTGTTTCTCAAGAATCTCAGAAACATGAGACTTAGCATTTACCTTGTCCCACACACTCACATTCCATGAGTATGGTTGTAGAGAATGTGTTTTTGACTGTCCCGACAGCCCTTCTGCCATGAGGTACCCTGAAGTGATGAAACATATGATTCAGAAGGTACCCATAAGTTATTCCATGTTTGGCGTTTTTCCAGGTCATGATTTGATGCATGTGCTCAAGCATGATTCTAGGAAGACTTATAGCTTCAAGTTCATCTAGTTGCTTCATGAGGAAAAGGTCTGCTGAAGAGGCCATTGTCCGTTTCTCAATCCTAGAGAGGAGTACCTTGTTGACAAATTCAAAAAACAATTGATACCCCCCCTTAGAAATTTCTTTGGGAGCCCAACACACTTCACTTCACCATACTTAGTAGCTTGTTGTACATATTCAAGTGAAGGCATGCATCCTTCAACTAACTGGATCCCTATGGAGGGTATCCCCAAGATGCTGCCCAAACTTTCCTCATTCAAAGCAATTTCCACTCTAGGAACAGTTGTTCAGATTACTCTGTCTTCAAGAAGATCCATGTTATAGTAGAATTCTCGTACTTCAGGCTCATGCAGATATGTCACATGACACTCTAACAAATGTTCCCAGCTTTGCAAAGTCACAGAATCAAAGAGGGTGAACATCCCGGGTTCAGTCAGAATCTCAGGTTCAAACACCTTACCATTTAGTACATTTTGCTTCTCAAGTTCTGCGATTCTTTCTTCCTTTGTGAGTACCTTTTCTTCCTCCTTTCCTTTTGCAGACAGACCATGTCCTTTATTAGGCTTAGGCTTAGAAGCAACCTTTGTTTTTACCCAAGCTTTCTTAGCCGGTGATTTCTTACTTGATCTTGTGATACTTTGAGCTTTTACACGCTACTCCTCTGCTTCTTTTTACGTTTTTCCCTAACAGAATAGGGTCTTCAACAAAAAAATTGTCTGTCTTTCTTTCCCTACAATTTCGAATCGTTTGAGCCTTATTTGAAACCATGACATCCCTAATCAATTTTTGTGCAGTTCCCTTGTTACATACTTCCTATCCCCCTTTTTGGGGTAGATTCTACCAATTTCTCTTTCCCTTTCCTCCTTCTTTTCCTCTCAGAATCACTAGGTCCTTCAAGGACATTAGCCTCAGTAGTAGTATCAGTACCTACAAGGTCAATAGTGACAACATCAAAAGTATGTGCTCCTCTAACTCCTTTCCTCGATCAAGAGAGAGGAATGTCTTCATCATCTTCAGTGTTCGTAACAACAGTAACCTCAGGAGTTTGGTCAAACATGGGCTTGAATTTGATTGGGACCTGTTTCGGTGACTTACATGTAGACTCAGATAAAAGTGGCGAAATATCCCCTTTTAACGATGCCAAACTTTGCACCACCAATTGCTCTCCTGCGGCCAAAATATTTGATTCTGTTCCGTGAAACAACCTTTCAGACATAATTGAGGACACTGGGTCTGGTTGAGAGGTGACATCAAACTCTTCAGTAGGGATCCTACTAGCAGGCTTAACCACATGCTGCGCTTCAGAGTTTAGAGATTTTTTATCCGATAAAACCAGAGTAGGGGAATAGGGTTGAGCTTTAATAGGTTTGACTGTAGATTGTTCCACAATTTTAGTTTGTGAGTGGTAGATTCACCTGTTTCGCCCATTCCACACATGGGAGTGAAAGGGGAAGGCTCCACCAAAGGAGTTGAGAAACGAAATGGATTAGGGTTTTCCATTTTTGGGGAGAGAGGAGTTCTAGATGGAGAAAAAGGATTTGACATTATGAGAGAAAGAGAATGGACAAATTTTTTTTGATTTTAAAAGAGATGATCAGATTGTTTAGACAAAAGGAGAATTGGAGAGATAAGCTTATTTATTATTGGTATCGGGTCCCTGAAAAGAGGTGACCTTTGGTTTTTCAAATTGAAAGAACGTCTGCAACTGACACAAAGAACAGGGCAATGACACGTGGCAATGACCGTTGGCAGTAACTCAGCATAGTAGAGTGATACTAACCTTGCAAGAGGACCAGATCCCTTTCGATAAAAAGGCCTTGACTTTTATGACTAGATCTTCTCTTTAGCCAAAATGCCATAAGTGTATACCTGCAGTGAGGTACAAAGAGTTAATTCACAAATAATAGGCAATAATACTAGTGTAGATACCTGCCCTCCTTAGCTCAGTCAATGTGGAGGTTGCTTGCAAATTTGCTGAGGAATCAGTTTAGCTTGTGCATTCCCAAGCTCAATCTGTTCTTGACAAAGTGTTCCTTTCTTAGTGCCTTGGTGAAGATATAAGCTATTTTGTCCTCTGTTTTGCAGAATCTCTTCACCACATTCCCTTTATCAACATTGTCTCTCAGGAAATGGTGTCTCACATCAATGTGCTTAGTCCTCATAAGTTGAACGAGATTTTTTTCCACGTTCATTGTAGTTGTGTTATCACACATGAGAGGAATTGTGTCAGTGAGGACACCAAAATCTTCAAGTTGTTGCTTGATCCACAAGAGTTGAGCACAAAAAGAAACACCAACTACATACTCAGCTTCAGCTGTAGACAAAGTAACTGAGTTTTGCTTTTTTGTTCCCAATGAAATCAGTGATGACCCTAGAAAATGGGCCATTCCTGAGATGCTTTTCCTGTCAATAAGAAAACCTGCATAATCAACATCAACATATTCAACTAAGTCAAAAGAATCGCTAGAAGGGTAAAATTGGGCAAGGTCTTGAGATCCCTTCAAGTATCTTAGGATTCCTTTTGTTGCCTTCATGTGTGACTCCTTTGGAGCTGCTTGAAACCTAACACAGATCCCCACGCTAAAGATAATATTTGGCATGCTTGTAGTGAGATAAAAGAGAGATCCAATGATTCTTCTATACATTGTTTCATTTACAACAATCCCTACTTCATCACTGTCAAGTTTGATACTTGTGCTCATGGGAGTATCAATTATCTTGGCCTCCTGCATATTGGATTTTTTGAGCAGCTCTTTGATATATTTTTCTTGACAAATTGAAGTACCTGAGGAGATTGCCTGATCTACAAACCTAGGAAGAAGGCGAGTTCCCCATCATACTCATCTTAAATTCACTCCCTATCAGTGCTGCAAACTTTTTGCAAAGAGAATCTGAAGTAGCTCCAAATATTATGGCATCCACATACACTTGAACTATGAGAAGATCTTTTCCTCTTGACTTTAAGAATAATGCGTTGTCAAATTTCCTCTCTTAAAGCCATTTTTGAGGAGGAACATTGAGAGACGCTCATACCAAGCTCTGGGGGCCTGCTTAAGGCCATACAATGCCTTGTCTAATTTCAGCACATGATTTGGCAAGTCAACATCTTCAAACCCTGGAGGCTGCTTAACATAAACTTCGTCCTTCAGGTAACTGTTTAGAAAGGCATTCTTGACATCCATATGACACCGTTTGAAACTCATGTATGTAGGCAAAATCAATTAGGATTCTTATTGCTTCCATTCTTGCCACTGGTGCAAAGTCTCATCATAATAAATTCCTTCCTCTTGATTGTATCCCTGCACTACTAGTCTTTATTTATTGTGATAATCCCAACCCGATCAAACAAACTAAATTTTATACTCGACCCAACCCAATCCCTAATCAGTCTTGATCTAACGTATTCATACCAATCTTACGGCGGGATGGGGTTTGTCAGGACATGGGATGGGACAAGCTCAATTTTTACGCCGGTCGTTTTTAAATTCTAGATATTGGGGACCATTGGCTAAACGACTCTTTTAAGCCTCCCCCTCAACTTTATTTTAACCCCAAACTTCAATAAATATACACTTTAATCCTACTTCTACACTGTAAATACCCCTCCACTGCTTCATTGTTTCTCACAAGTTATCTACTCTCTCATCTATATGCTCACATTCTCTCTTCTACTACCATAATCTCTTTAACTTGTGTATAGAGGAAAAAAACTCAAATTTACCATCGAATTTTGAGAAAAGGCTCATCTTGTATGTCATCTGTTAAGACTTTGACTCATTTATTTCCGTTCATCCATGTCATTATTTGATAACTGAAATGACATAGATGAGCCGAACTTTAAATAAATGGGCCAAACTTTTAGCGAATGACATAGATGAGCCTTTTCTCAAAGTTCTATGACATATTTGAGACTTTTCCCTATTATAAATTTTACTAATTACTAATTGTGTCATCAAAGTTTGGTGATTTGTTTGGAGCAAGCTTCAAGTTTCAGCATTAATATTTGTCTTTTGGTTATAATCGTTTGCTTTTACACAAACATTCGGTATATTCATTCCATCTCTTAATTTATTTAATTTTTTCATTTAAATTTGTCTTTTATTTATTTTAATTACTTTTCATAATTTATTTACTTTAATATGGATCGTCCCTAAAATGTTCAATTTTACTGGAAAAAAGTAAAAGTTCTGATTTTAGTAAGGGTGATAGTTCTTCTAAATCAATGCCTACAACTAAATTTAATACAAAAGATTTTAGGAATATTGATTTAAACATAATTTTGAACAAGAAAATAGTAAACTCTATTGTATGCTGATCAGTTAGGAAATACACACACACACACGCATATATATATAATGTTAAATTACTATAATATTCCTAACTTAGGTTGTAACTTTTTCGTTGAGTTGTGACTTTTCCGATAAGTTGTGACTTTTTTCAAAGGGTTGTAATTTTTTTCAATGCGTTGTGACTTTTCCAAAGAGTTATGACTTTTTCAGTAAGTTGTGACTTTAGCAATAAGTTGTGACTTTTCCAAAGAGTTGTGACTTTTTCAATAAGTTGTGACTTTTCCAAAGAGTTGTGACTTCTCAGAAATGTCATGATTTTTCATATAAGACACACAAAAAATTTGTTCATACTACCCTTTGTTACTATAAATAGAGGGACTTCCTCTCATTTTACAACCACAATTTTTTTTAATCTTCTACTCTTCTTCTTCTTGCATTTTAATTTTTTTTGTGTAATTTATTGTTGTTGAGTGAGTTCGAAGTTTAGCAAAATATGAGGTACAACTATTCTGATGAAGTAAGACGTTCTATCCTAAGAGAGTATATTCCATAACCTCGAGTACTTGAGGAAAATAATTTAATTTTAATGATATAATAATTAGTTTTTTGCTTAATATACATACACATTAGTATGTAATGTTCCAATATATGAAGTTAACATGATGTAGTCTAAATTCATTTGTTTTTGTTAACAATTTCTCTTCTGATGTAGATATATTCTTCTGAATAACTTTTTCCAAAATTTAGAGAATTGTCACTATTTGTTTTTGATGCTCAAGAAAAAAAATGACTTTATTTATCAATGTTACTTATGTGATTTAGAATCCCAAAAAGTTTGCTTCGAAATAGTTATTACTATATAAACATTGCCCATTTGTTTTACTTATTTACTATTTCTTAATATCTTAGTATTTTAGACGAAAAAAAGTTCATATGACTTGTAATAACGCCAGTTGAAGTTTGTATTAGTTTAATTTTTATTATTAATTTAATAGATAATTTCATGAGATAAATAATTTCATTAATTCCAATGTATATTTATATTTTGGTAGGTATTTGTATTTAAACTAACATATTATATATGTCACAAATGTATTATCAGATTAACGAGATCTTCTAACTTGAAAATATATTATTTTAAAAAGTTTCGAGTTTTTTTTATAAAAAAAACTCACAACAAATGTGAAAATATGTGAATTTATAAAATGTAGTTGTTCTCTTCACATGTTCATATGACATCTAAACAGTTTAACAATACACATGCAAAGCACATCTGGTTATATGACAAGAAAAATACAAAACAAATATTGTCTATAAGGTAATATTAGTGAGATAAAACTAATTACATGACTAAACCTCATCAAATTGAAATAAATATATACATTATTGCATTTAACTAATAAATTTTTTCATTGACCATCTTCATAGGTTCGCTTGAATAAGAGATATATATGACGATCTTATTTTTTGCCAATCTTATTATTCAAATCTTCGCTTAAATAAGCAATACTATTTACTATAACATATATTTTTGAAATTGGTAATCACGTGCAACACACGTGTCAGAAAACTAGTATATATATAATCATAAAGTAAGAGCGAAATAACTAATTTTACACAAGAAAATACAGTAGATTTTTCTATGGATGATCATATCATCACTAATTCATCCGAATCTATGAAACAACCGGTTGAAATTTAATTAGATACATTCAATTTATATATTTATTTCAAATTGATTAGTCACAAACATGTAACTAATCGTATTACTGCATATCTTTTTGTTGGGCCTTCATGATTTTTACACATTTATCTCCTGTGATGTTAGTAAAATGTATTATCCAGTTCAAGTGAAGTAAATAATTAACATAGAAATATTAACGAAATTGTAATCTTAGTAATTAATATCCAACAGTTATAACAATTTCAACAACATTTAAGTTTAGCAAATATGATTGTGTAAAGTTAGTAGTATAGTTCCCTGATCTTTCAGGTACTTTCCACGACAATGAGTCAGTTCATAATATATTGTGATGATCATAGGGCTGAAAGTTTTTATCCTTTTGGATTAAAAATGGGTATGATCAGAAATGCAATTTAGTGCTTTAAAAGAAAGTGCACTTAAATTAGTAGCAAAAGAATTCAATTAACTTAGCTTCTAACAAATATCCTTATGAAGAATAAAATAAAGGAGATGCGAACACAATTAGAAGGTGGTGCAATGAGCTACATTCATGATACATATTTTACCTTCAAAGAAACACAACAATAACACATTAAAGGAAATTAAGTCACTCAAAGCAACAACACATTCATGCAGAGGCGGAGCCAGGATTTCATGTTAGTGGGTTCTAAATTTTTAAAAAGAACAACGATCTTAACCTAAATAACAATCATCAAATTAACAAACAAATACAAGTATTTAATTCACTAAAAACGAATAAGAAAAAAAATGAAAAGGGAGAGACAATAGTACACACCGGAGTCCAGATGTTAGATAGCAGCAATTAGATAAACAATAAAAGTTAGAACCCTAACTTTTGGAGAAGAAAAATTGAGTTAAACTTTTTGAATGTGAGTAGAAATCACTAGTCTGATGTTGTAGTTTCAGACTACGATACAAATACTATTTTCCTTTTTTTTTTTCTTTTTTTCTTTTCATTTAACAAATTTTTGTTTTTTTAATTTTTTTTTATATAAACCCACCTATGTTTTTAATTAATCCTTATCGATTTTTTATTTTTTAAAAAATTAATTATGACTCAAATACTATTTCCTTACCTATATTTTATTTTTTAATTATTTTTTTATATAAACACGCGTTTAGAAATTAATCCAAAAATATCATGTGCCTATCGAGATTCGAACTAACAATCCACAGGGGGTGAACGATCTCACTGAGAGCACAACGACTACTGGGCCAAACGCTTCAGTGTGTTTATGAGTTCGCAGGAAATATATATATATACACATTATATATCATATTTTAATACAAATATAGAGTGTACGAAAAAACCAGTGGGTTCGGCCGAACTCCCTTTCGCTACAGTAGCTCCACCCCTGCATTCATGGATGGTCGAATTAAGATGTTGAATAATTTTTTTTAGTCCAACGCTTTGCGGCACCTAGAATAAAGGTTAAATGTATATATGTGTTGAAGTATGTGACCATCTCATCTAAAAGTTTAAGCTTTTAGAGAGAGCACACTTTAATTATTTGATTATATTCTCAACACTCCCCCTCACATGTGGGCCTGATTCTTTTTTTCATGGGCCAAACACGTGGAAATTCTTTTTTGATTTGGGTGGCGGGGAGATTCGATATTAGGACCTCTGCCTACTCTGATACCATGTTGAAGTGTGTGACCATCTCATCTAAAAGCTTAAGCTGTTAGAGAGAGCACACTTTTATTATTTGATTATATTCTCAACAGTATTACATTCTAAGCTTTTCCAAAAAAGTTATTTACCCACTAAAATTTTGGGGATGACTCTTTATTCCTTTATTCTTATATGGAGTGGAACTAATATTCCCTTACTAAGATCTTCTCTGAGTTATGTATGGTGGTATTATTTACACCTGTAGTTTGGGTGTAAGATCATGAATTTTCCCATTCAAATAAATTTAATAAGAACATCACCATCAATAGCGAATGGAGAGAAACAAAAAAGTAAAGACGACTTTCAAATAAGCAAGGTGTAATTGCACAAGTACCGACGTAGATTACATATTAAATTGTGCATGACTTTCATTGCACAATGATATGTAGTAGTCTTCTTCTTTAACATAGAAATGAATCTTTGCGCAAGTAAATTGAATGCGAAAGTTAGTAGCATGGTAAAGTTGAAAGAAAAATGATTATCTGATGTGGGAGTCTTAACACTTTTCTTCTCTGTCATTTTTTCAAAGGAAGTTTTTTGAGTTTGTCCCCTTCCTTAGAAATAAGTGGGCTTATTATGTTTTAAAAATTTTAATTACCTTTTTTGTGTGTGTTAAAAGTATTTCTCTGAGATGGAATATGCCATACATATCTTTGTACAATATGTGTTGTACATAAATGTAAATAATGTTGCTGGACTTAAATGTGAATTGTTAAGTTAGGAGAACAAAGCCGCCTGTATCAGAACAACTACTATGATGAGGATGGCTTACATGCTATATCCTTGAGTTCTGATTACACAAGAAAGAATGATGAAAGTATTCCACATAACTCTTCTCTTTCATGCAAATATTATCTGCTTATGATACATAATTAATATGTCCTTAATTTGATCTCTTTTAACTAGTGCAACTACAGTTAAAAAAGAAATGGGGGCCGAAAGAGTATTGAAACAAAAGGAAGGTAGGTAGACGAAGAGGAGCATGAAAAAAGGGTAATGAATGAAGTAGGAGGGGTGGTGAAGTAGATGATGAAGACCTTCCATTGATGGGGATGATAGAGGATAGGAAGAATAATCGTAAAAAGAATAAAAAGAAGAGACCCACTTTGACGTGGGAGATCTGGGAAGAAAAGAATGATAGGTGAATGGATGAAAACTATTCAACTGATCTAGACTTCAATAGTCAGAATGAAAGTGGTTGTCTAGGGTGCTTAAGAAGAAGAATCTACTACTAGAGGCGGTATTCTTGCTGATGAGATGGGAATGCGTAAGACTATTCAAGCCATAGATCCTGTGCTTGCTAAACGTGAACTGTGACAATAATTTATGATTCCAATTTTCTCTCACCTAACACTTGTTCTTCCTAAGAACTTAGTAAAAGGAACCCTAGTTATCCTATTGTTGGTGTGATTTAGTGGGCCAGTAAGATTAACCTCTTCTCCACTAAAGGAAGCAACAAAATTATGGTTTATCATGGTGCCAACCGGGGAAGAATATTGAAAAATTTGTGGAATATAATTTTGTCATTACTACGTACTCCACAGTGGAGGCTGAGTACTGGAAAAATGTGATGCCACCAAAATAAAAATGTCAGTGGTGTGGAAAGTCTTCTTTTGAATAAATCTTTCTATTCTCTATAAGTACTTTTGTGGACCAGATGCTGTTAAAACAACTAAACAATCAAAGTAGGTGAGTAATCTTTGAGGAAAAACATCAAAGCTGAAAAAGAATTCTATTCAAGGTAAGGGTAAGAGAAATGATGATTTGGAGATTGATATATATAAAAGAGGTCGTGGGAAGAGCATAAAGCGCAAAAGCTAGATTGATGATGGTTCTATTGATGATTCAACTAGTGTTGGTCATGTATGTTCACGAGGAAGTCAATTGTTTTACTCTCTAAAATGGAATCGTATCATTTTGGACTTCTCGATCAACAAAATCAAATATGTAGGTCGAGTTATACAATAATTGCCTCATCCAAATTTAAACGATTTCATTTCACAGTGTACAAAATTGACTTCCTCATGGATATATCTTGACTGACATTGGATGAATCATCAATAGAACCATCAGTCTCACTATTACGCTTTATGCCCTTCTCATACTTCTTTTACATGCATCAATGTATGAATCATTATTTGTCTTAGCCTTTCTTTCAACAAAATTCTTTTATAGCTTTGACGTTATGTCACCACCAAGCTTACTCTATTGCTTTGATTTTTTAGAAGTTTTAATAGAATCTGGTCCATAAAATACTTCTAGTGAACATACAACTTTTGTTCATAAAAAGATTTTCTACGCTACTGACATTTTTATTTTTGTGGCATCACAATTTTCCTACACTCAAGCTCATCTGTGGAGTACACAGTGATAACAAATCATATGCCACAAATTTGTCAAATATTTCTACCTGTTGGCAGCATGATAAACAAGAATTTTGATGCTTCCTTTAGTGGTGAAATGGTCAATCTCACCGATCCACTGAATTACAACAACAACAAGACATATAATTAGGGTTCCTTTAAGTATTGGGAGCTCGTAGGAAGTACAAGGGGCAAGTGAGAGAAAACTATGATAAAAATTTTCTTGCCCTAGTTTGTGTTAAGCAAGTAGAAGAGCTATCGATCTAACAATCTTCCCCATACCCATCTCATCAACAAGAATACCTCCTCTAACTATAGATTCTTCTTGCTTCAATGCCCAAACCAACCACTCTTTTCGTACCTTAGCAAAGGCATGATAAAATCAGATGGTGGGTTAGCAGATGGTGGTTAGAATGAGTTGGAGAATAAAACTGCTAAGCCACCATATGATTTATCATGACTTTGCTTAGGTACAACCGTGAAAACTAACTAATTGTGTATGTGTGAGTGTGTGTGTGTGGTGTGTGTGAGAGAGAGAGAGAGAGAGAGAGAGAGTTTGTGTTGAGAACAATGAGCAGGAAGTTGTGCGGATGGAAACATATTGATATAGCTAGAATCAATAATGATAGAGGGTGTAGTAAAAATATTATTTCTTTAATTAGAATATTTTAATTTCAGTAATCAAAATTCGACCAACTTTGAAGTTCAGAGTGTTTCTTTCTTAAGCAATCACTTATATTATGTTTGGTGTTTGTTTAAAGAAAGCAAATTAAACCATTTAAGAGTTCTATTATATTAGAGAGCCTTTAAAATAATGGACAAATCTTTTGTCGTGAAATAGTAAACTACCTATATAGACAAAGTCGAGATTTGGTTTTACAAACTAGTTTATAATTATGAGAATTTAGCATTTACTTACCGGTTAAGAAATTATATTCAAATAATTGGTACAACATTAATTTCTTTATTTATTATGGACACATGTATAATATCAAGGGAAATGATTTGATATACCCTTCATTTTTGTGATTTAGAGATGATATAACACTCATTATAAAAGTGGCTCACATATACCCTTGTTGTTAGACCCTCACCTTGGTGGTTTGAGTGGATCGTTCTTGGCAAGGGATTTACATGATGAACGTCGCTAAGGCCCAATGACTTTGATCAAGATCAAACCCAATTGAATATAGACCTTGGCATTGGCATGGCTAAGGCATGCAAGACAATGTGTGTCTTAGGCATGACAAGGGCTGGGCAAAGCTAAGGCTAGGCAATGCAAGACAAGGCAATGATCATGGCATGGCCATGGCTAAAGAAGTTCAAGGGCTAAATGTTGGGCAAGCAAAGACGGCCCAGGAGACTGGACCAATGGCAACCTGTGCGAGCAAGACCTACACAGTGTAGACAAGTGGTCACGCGCAAAGCTGGGCAGTTTCTAGCCATTTGTGGATTGTCAGCAATGTAGAAAGAACTTGTAATTTTGAATTTTGAATTGGCCTATCAGTTGGGGATGTCAACTAAATGTGTGTTGCATATAACAAGGTGCTTTGGCCTATTTATTGGCATAGACAGACCTGTCACCGGCAGGGGGCTTTGGTCAAATTTTGTAGGCTAAATTATTTGTGTGCTTTCTTTGTGTCATGAGTTCAATACAAATTTGGGAAGAGATTCATGTACGTGTTTGTGTTGTCTATATTCTCATGCTTGTTTGAGTGTTGAACTAGATTGAGAGAAAAAGAAAGGGGTGAGACGTCAAAGGGTGATATACTGCCTAGTGGGTTAGATCGAGAAAGGTTGACCCCATAACACTTACAATTACACAAATCGCCTAAATGTATCATTTATATCTAAAAGAAGTAAAAAAAATGATTTAATCTCTATTTTTAATTCTAAAAAAAATCAATGTTGGAGTATGTTAGATCCTTCTAGCAAAGTTCAGGAATATTTTGATCCTTATATGCCTTTTTCAACTACGCAAAGTGAAATAAAAAGAAGTGATAAAATGGGCATTGACCTTGCGTGAAGAAGTGAACTGGGGCCGTCGTAAGCAAGCCTCAAATCTACTCACTTATTTGGATTGTCGTCAATAAACTATACTGATTAACAAAGCCTGAAAAGTCGAAGGCAGAGAGATAAGACTAGAGTTGTAACAAGTTTAAGAGGGTGGAGGCTGCTAAAGAACATGACCCAAAAATAACTCCAAAATATAGTATTTATAAGTGGAAATTAGGGTTTGAGTTAGAGAGGTATTTTGATATTTTGAATTTGATTTCGTCAAAGAGGTATCTATTCAAAATCAAATGTAGGGACTTATGAATGTGTTCGGTCTTCACTTGATCCGAAAAGAGAACATGATTTGTCTTAGACTATACTTGAAGTGGTGAATCTTTAATTGTACTGTTTGATGTGGACTCACTTGAAGCCTGAAAAAAAGAAGAGATGGATACGACACGTCTGAAATTTCTGAGATATGCATGAAAATGGTGAGGAAGCATCTGCAAATGATGAAAATATCTGAAAATTTTTCTTGAAGAGGAGAGATGGATCTTGAGGGAGAAAGAGAAAGAGGATGAGAGGCTCAAGAAAAATTAAGATAAGAAACCCAAGATGCTTACCTAATTTAAGGGTAATTCAAACAATTGAAGAGGGGAGTCAGGTTGGGCTTTGTAAAGGAAGATTTGGGTTTATATCTTGGACTTTTTAAAATAGCAAATGGTCTAAAGTTCTTGGTGTTCTTCCTCTTTTCAGATAATATTTTGGGTTTCTTTATATTAATTAAAGAGAAATTAAGTGGGCTTAAAATATTACACATATATTATATGATGATAAATTTAGTAATTAAAGTATGTCATAGCTAAAATAGAAAAGTAAAGCATGATTAACTTTGTAAACCTATTAAAAAGGTAAAATGGTTATCTAGGATACTAGTTCTTGGACACGTACATTGCACGCGTGTCCCATGCATGTAGTACATACAAAATAAATTATATTAAATTTGTAGTGTAATCAACAATGAAATTTGTTAAAAAGTACAAGCTAAATTTGATGAGTACACATTCTATTTTGTTATTTCTTTGTTGGATGACAAATGCTTATATTGTTGGGATATACTATTAACCATATGGTTGAGTTATAGTATTGATTTTAATCCTTTATAAATACTTTACATTTTATGCTAATTATTACAATAAAATCTTTGTTTGAATAGATCATTGCGTTTATATGTGTGTCCATTACTTATATAGTAGACAATTTTTGGGTATGGAGTTGTTTAACTCATACGCGGAAGATTAAAATTCTCGGTTTTTATAAGTTATAAATTAAATGTTCACAATCAAAGATGAAGTTGGACAAACATCTTGGTGATTGTAACACTAGATTAAATATAATTCAATGTTAATTATGGGAATGGTAAAATTCCAACTTCTTGTGTTAGTACATTTTGTATGTGTTGAACAGACCAAATTGATATGTGTCTTTAGGTTCTGAATTTCTATAAACAATATCTTTAGTCCATTACATGAGCTTATACTATCTTGATGTAGTTATTATGATCTGTGTAGTTTGTTTTATTATTTTAATCTATTAAAAGGTGAGACTCTATGATGAGTCAAAATATTCTTAATGGATTTGATAATAACAAATTACATTCGTGATATAATAATTAGTTGATAGAACCATATCTCAGATATGAGAAAGAAGACACCCTTTTATGGTTGCTTATAAGTAGTCACGTGAAAACCCTGCAGGTGGATTATATAATATATCCGTCACGTGAATTAATTTAAGAATAAACATAAAAGATTAAATTAATCAATGAATTAAATTTTTCAGAAGTTTGATTTAATTGATTGGTGTCGGTAATTCTAACATGGGGAATTAAATAAGTTGTAACGGTAAAAATTTGAAATTAAATAGAGGAGTGCAGTTAATGATTTTTAGTGGTACAATATGTAATTTATTATGATATGATTAATTCATGCTTTTACGAGTTAAATATTATAATTGGAAGTCTCTGCTAATAAATTTGCGGTCCCTACTATGCCTGATTAATTCATCGAGTTCGAAATAGAAAAGGTCTATTAGTATTTCTTTTTCCAGTTTAGGAATAAATCATTTTTGACTTTTATTGGTTTAAAAGAGAAAAAAACTTTTTATATCCTTAAAAGAAGAAAGAGAAAAATATTGGGTTTCTTTGTTTCCTTAGAAGGTGAAAGAAGCAAATATTGTTGTTAATGGTTATTAATGGTGTTGACTTACTATTGAATACTCTTAATAGTGTTCAATGGTTATTAATGACTATTGATAGTGTTTAATGACTGTTGAATACCCTTGGTGTTTGATGACTGTCTAAATACACTAAATGGTATTTAGTGGTTGTTGATAACTATTGATCATGGTTGTTGGATATTCTTAACAGTGTCAAAATACACTTAATGGTATTAAATTGTTGTTGATGACTATTGATCAAGGTTGTTGGATACACTTAATGGTGTCTAAACACACTTAAAGGTATTTATTGACTGTTAATGACTATTAATTATGACTAGAAACATTTCATCCTTCAAACCTTTCCCCTCTGCTGAAAAGTATAAATAGGGGTGGTAGTTCTCAAGGAAAGAATATCCTTTTTCTGAAAATTTTCTTGCCCATACAAGACTTGATTGAAATAGTTAGTCAGAAATTAGTAGAAGACTGCAATCCTGGAGTCTCAGTCCCTGAACAAGTTGTGTGAAAGCTACAAAAGGTTAGAGTTTCACAATTTATTCATTTTACATTATTATGCTACTATGTATGTTGTGATTCTGAATAATACTTCCGCAATGCATATTCTAACATATTCTAACTTATATATCGTATGAAACAGTGAAATTGGACAACATGTTAATTTAGGAAAAGAAGACCTATTGAGTTGCATTTTGATGTGCTAATAGGTGCAACATATAATTATATCATATTATATTAAAAGGAAACTGCTCAAATATGCCATCGAACTTTAAGATAAGACTCATTTATGCCATCCGTTAAAAGTTTAATTCATTTGTGCCATTTTCGTTTGAGAAAAGACTCATTCATGCCATTATTTTTAAAAATAAAATATAAATGATTTTGCAATACCATTTTTCCACGTGGCCTCTTATTAGAGGTCCACATCATCAAAAAATTGCCCACCTTTTAATCCATTTAAAATTAAAATCTGGACCCATCTTTACTAATCCGACCCACCCTTTTTCTTATCTCTTTTTGAATTGACCCACCTTTTCTCTTCTCTTTTTTTGAACGGAATTGTTTGTTTTCAATGTTATTGCCATTGTTACTCCGGTGAAGAAAGTTATGTAACTTCCACCTCTAGATGGAGATTCTTCCATCAATATCGTCCGCCACAAGCAATATGTTCTCTAAGGAATTCCTTTTAAGTCGTCGGCTTTCGACGAGGAAGACCATGACGCAATTTCACAATCATCCATGAAAAGCTTCCTTAATGAAACTCAAATTGACTTTGACGGAGTTTGAAACCTTCTCCAAATAACAATTGAATCTGACGTCGTATAATAATGTATCTCAGTTGAAATGGTGAAAATTGAACGAATCTGACTATTATAGAAGATTTTATCAGTTGAAATTGGTGAAAATTGATGTGCCATCACAAACGCAAACTCTAAATCATCATCTTTGTTTACTTGATTTTCATCACTCTCCTCGTCATTGTCGCTGAAGGAAAATTTGGAATTATGATGATGAGAGGGAGGTCGGGTTGGCATTAAAGGATGTGGATTTTAATTTCAAATTTAATTAATTAACTAATTAATTTTGAATGGGTTAAATGGTGGGCCAGTTTAATTTTGGTGATTTAGACCTCTTATAAGAGGCCACGTGGAAAAAGTGGTATTGTAAAACCATTTATATTTTCTGTTTAAAATAATGGCATGAATGAACCAAACTTTAACGAATGACATAAATGAGCCTTCTCTTAAAGTTCGATGGCATATTTGAGCATTTTCCCTATATTAAAAGTGGGAAGGTTTTATGTTCAAAGTTAGATTACAAAAATATCCTTTGCTAATTTCTTCCATTAAAAAAAGAGTCGGACTATCTCTTGAATAAATAATCTGGCATAATCTTCTGTTGAATAGGTAGTCTTTACTAGATAGAAATGGGCTGATTTAGTCATCCGATCTACAAACACCCAAATCAAATCATGATGTCTTCGAGATCACGGCAAGCCAGTCATGAAATCTATATTAATCATCTCCCATTTCCATTCTTGAAGATCTATATTCTGAGCCACACCACCGGGTCTTTAGTGCTCTATCTTGACCTACTGGCAATTTGGGGATTTAGCAACTAACTCTGAAATGCACCTCTTCATACTACTCCACCAATAGTCTTCCCTCAAGTTGTGGTACATTTTCGTGGAACCGGGATGCATTAAATACCTGGAACTATGAGCCTCTGCTACGATCCTCTCTTGGAGTTCATCCACCCTTGATACACACAATCTATCTTGATACCTCAACACACCATCTCCCCCTTGTTCAAAAGCCATCACTTTTTGCTTATGAACATTTGCTTTTAGCTCAAGAAAAACATGATCTTGTTCTTGTTTCTCTTTCACTTCAGACACTAGTAATGATTCAACCCCATTCTTCACCACAACTCCACCTTCGCTGGAATCAAATAGACGGACTCCCAATTGGGAAAGTCTATGAACTTCCTTAGCCAGTTCTTTCTTGCCTTCCTCAACATGGGCAGTACTACCCATAAATAACCTGCTCAAAGCATCAACAACAACATTAGCCTTACCTGGGTGATAGAAAATGCTTATGTCATAATCTTTGAGTAACTCCAACCACCTCCTCTGTGTGAGATTAAGCTCTTTCTGGCTGAAAACAAACCGAAGACTCATGTGATTGGTGAACATATCTACATGAACACCATAGTGATAGTGACGCCATATTTTCAAAGCAAACACTACAGTTGCCAACTCAAGTTCATGAGTCGGGTAATTCTTCTCGTGAACCGTAAGCTGTCTGGAGGCATAGGCAATAACCTTACTATTCTGCATCAATACACAACCAAGGCCAACTGTGGATGCATCACAATAAACAACAATGCCTTTTGTACCCTCTGGTAGGGTCAACATTGGGCAGTAGTTAACCGAGTTTTCAATTCCTGAATGCTTTTCTCACAAGCTTCAAACTATTGAAACTTTAGTGTTTTCTGAGTCAACTCAGTCAATGGGGATGAAATAGATGAAAAACCCTCGGCAAACCTTCTATAGTAACCAGCCAATCCCAAGAAACTCCTTATGTCAGTTGGAGATGTGGGTTGTGCCATTTCTGCACTACTTCTATCTTTTGAGTGTCAAATCGAATCCCTTCACCAGATAGAATGTGGCCTAAGAACTCCACGGACTCAAGACAAAACTCACATTTAGAAAACTTAGCATACAACTCTGTATCCTTGAGAGTTTGAAGGACTATTCTGAGATGACTAGCATGATCCTCCTCATTCCTCGAATAAACCATGTCATTAATGAATACGATAACAAACATGTCAATATACGACTTAAACACTCTGTTCGTATGATCCATGAATGATGTAGGAGCATTAGTGTAACATCTCACACCTAGAAAATGACTAGAAAGAGTTTAAAACTATAAAAATATTGATTTTTGGAAAGAATAAAAAAATCTTGAAAATTTGTCTAAGTAAGAAAAGTGAATTTTGGTCATTTTCCAACAACCATAACTCCTAGCTCAGGATGATTTAGGAGTAGTTCTTGATATGGTTGGAAATCCCTTGGGAAGATCTTTCCAACGCCGCTGAGTTTGCACAATTTCGACATCATATGAGTGAGATATGCCTTTTGGAAGTTGGGTTGTTGGATTGAGGAAAGTCCCAATCCGGATTTAAGGAAGGGCAAAGTAGTCTTTTATCTAATTAATTTCCTAATTCATTTTTAGGGATTTATTGCAGTAAAAACATGACTTAGTCAGTTTGGAGAATTGAGAATTACACTTAGGGATTGGAGAAGAGAGAAAAGAAGAAAGAAAGGGAGAAAAGCCAAGATTTCGCCAAGAACGTCAACCGTTTGGAGTGGTATTCATCGGGGGTGATCCCTATTAAGGTATGAGATTTATTTTGTGTTGGGTTAGTTCACCCACACAGTAACTTGTTTCAATTCATCGATTTGGAGTTGTTTACATGTTAAGAAGTGAAGTTCTTGAAGAACAATTGTCAAATTCTTGTTGGTTGAGTTGTTGATGCTTGGTGGTTGATTTGATTCATGTTTTCGGGTAGATTTTTTGAGTTAGATTGGTTGTATATTGAGGGTACAATTGATACTAAATGTTTGGGGAAGGAACTAGGGAAGATTGGAGGGTTTAGAGATGAAAAAACAAAGGAGAAAAGTCGGAGTTCACCTGGGGAAAGGGGTGGGGGGGGGGGGGGGTCGTCGCGCCAGCTAGCGCTCCCCAAAAGGGGCTCTGAAGTTTTCCCCTTGGGGCGACGCACCAGCCAGCGTGCCCCAGCTTTCCCGCTGAAGTTTGAGGGCTGGCGCCCCGTGCCTCTCAGAGCGCCAGGGACGCCAGAGTCCCCATTCGTTTCCCACTTTTTAGTACGTGTCCCTAAGTGATGTACCTATG
>JAJOOR010007383.1:0-46286 GCA_036250505.1 Solanum acaule | reverse complement strand
TCTCTAAATTCTTGGTCCGGCATCTAGAGAATTTCACCCCACATCTTGGTCCAGCTACGTGTGTATAATTTACTAACCCTTACCTTTACCTTATATTAGACATCACATCGATGTTTGGCTTAGTTATTACTTCGCACCAATCGACACTTAGCCTATTAGATAGTATCATACTAAATCTATGTTGATAATTCTTTTCTTGTTGATTACCTCCTTGGTCCAGCAACGAGGAGTGGGGTGATTGCGTGATGACACTAAGCTTTTTCAAGACCACACTAATCGCCTAGTTTCGCCGAACCCGTACACCGGACCTTTATGGGGATTTTTAGGGATGAGTAGAGTTTTGGAGAGGAAAGGAAATGTAGAACTTTGGGGAAAATGAGGGGAAGATTAATTGGGGAGTGATGGAGTGATATGGAGTGATTTAAGGAGTTTGGGAAGTTATGAAATGGTTTGGAAGTAAATGGAGGGAAGTGGAATGATTTAAAATTGGGGGATTTTAAATAGGAGGAGTTCTGGTCGGGTCAGGTAGCATTAGGGTTTTTTGGACCCACGAGACCCTGTCTACAGTCCGTGGGTCGATCTACGGTTCGTAGATTGGGACCGTAGCTCACTCTTATACTTGGAAAAGTTTGGAGGCTTACCTGGGATCTACGGACACCATCCACGGTCCATGGATGGATTGACGGACTATCGATGGGGTCCGTAGACCTCTGCACCAGACCATTTTCTACAGATTTTTCATAGCGTACCTGCACATGTAGCAACCATTAGGCTATTCTATTTACATTTTCTGGAGACTTTTTAGACACGGACCCTATGCTAATTCTAGCCAACACTACAAAAAAAAACTAAAGCACCTATCTAAATTAATACAGAGAATCAACTAAACATAGAAAACTGCTAGATGGAAAACAAAAACCTATCGTTAGCTAGATTGTACATCTTGGGTTGCCTCCCAAGCAGCGCTTGATTTAACGTCGCGGCACGACGCTGGCCTCTTGATTACTCAGACTTCATCAAAAGTTATAGGCCTCCACAACTTCTTGCACACTTTCTGCGTTTCCCAGATAGATCTTGATCATTTGCCCGTTAACCATGAACCTTGTTCCGTCACTGTTCTCAAGCTCAACCGCTCCATGGGGGAGCACTTTTGTGAGCAAAAATGGTCCGGTCCATTTGGATTTGAGTTTGCTCAGAAACAAGCGCAACCTAGAGTTGAATAGAAGCACAAGATCACCCACAACAAATTCTGGCTTTTCAATTCGTTGATCATGATACCTCATCATCTTCTCTTTGTACAAGGCTGAACTTTCATAAGCTTTTAGGCGAAATTAATCAAGTATATTCAAGTCATTCATTCTTTGATTATATGCGGCGCTCCAATCCAAATTTAGCTTCTTCATCGCCCACAAAGCCTTATGCTCTAGCTCTACCGGTAAATGGAAAGATTTCCCATATACTAGTTGGTAAGGAGACATACCTATGGGAGTCTTGTATGCAGTGTGATAGGACCACAGAGCATCATCAAGCTTCCTTGACCAATCCGTTCTATTAGCATTCACAGTCTTTGCCAAAATCTGTTTGATCTCTCTGTTGGACACTTCAACTTGCCCACTAGTCTGCGGATAGTAAGGAGTGGCTACATTGTGGCAGACACCATATTTCTCAAGTAGCGCCTTGAATAACTTATTACAAAAGTGGGAACCTCCATAGCTGATAATCGCCCTCGGTGTACCAAATCTGGAGAAGATATTCTTTTTTAAGAATGCGGTGACACTTTTACGTTCATTGTTGGGAAGCGCAACTGCTTCCACCCACTTTGATACATAATCAACCGCAACAAGAATATATTTCATCCCATGTGAACTCACAAATGGACCTATAAAATCAATTCCCTATACATCAAACAACTCTATCACCAATATAGGATTTATAAGAAGCTCTTGCCTCTTTGAAATGCCTCTTTCTCTTTGGCAACGATCACAAGACTTGGTGAAATCATGAGCATCTTGGTGGATAGTAGGCCAGTAGTATCCACACTACAAGATCTTATGTGCAATTTGAATACCACTATGCTGCCCACCAACAGGCGATGAATGACATGCTTCAAGTACACTCAACATCTCAATTTCGGGCACACAACAATGAATAATCCCATCAGCACAACTACGATACAAGTAAGGCTCATCCCAAAATAATTTCTTCACATCATGCATAAACTTTTTCCTTTGGTGAAAAGACAAATCCGGGGGAACAATATTGCTTGCCAAATAATTAGCAAAGTCTGCGAACCAAGGAATCAGATCATGAGAAGCAGCCAATACCTGTTCATCTGGAAAAACATCATTAATTTCAGCCATATCACCAAGCTTTAGCATAGCCTCTTCCTCTAATTTGGACAAGTGATCGGCAACTTGATTTTCGGTCCCTTTTCTATCTTTTACCACAAAATCAAACTCTTGCAGCAATAATACCCATCTAATCAACCTCGGCTTTGCATCTTTCTTTACCATCAAATATCTCAATGTAGAATGGTCAGTATGCACTATGACCTTGGTACCAAGCAAGTAGGATCGAAATTTCTCAAATGCAAAAACTACCGCAAGAAGCTCTTGTTCAGTCACAGTATAATTCTTCTGGGCCACATTTAGAGCCTTGCTAGCATAGTAAATAGGGTGAAGAATTTTCTCTCGCCTTGTCCCAATACTACACCAAGCGCCACTCCACTCGCATCGCATATTACCTTAAACAGTTGTCCCCAATCCGGTGAAATAATGATAGGTGCAGTAAACAACTTCTCCTTCAACTCTCCAAATGCTCTAAGACAAGCATCATCAAAATAGAACTTACACTTCTTCTCGAGCAGTTTGCACAAATGATGTGCAATTTTTGAGAAATCTTTGATGAATCTCCTATAAAAACCTGTTTGCCCAAGAAACTCTTCACACTTTTTACAGAGATAGGTGGAGGAAGTTTTTCTATTACTTCAACTTTCACTTTATCTACCTCAATGCGCTTTTCAGAAATTCGATGACCTAGAACTATCCCTTCTTTCACCATAAAGTGACACTTCTCCCAATTCAGCACCAGATTACAATCTTCACACCTTTTAAGTACTTCAGCCAATTGATTTAGACATCGATCAAAATAGTCACCTACCACAGAGAAATCATCCATAAATACCTCAATAGTGTCCTCCACCACATCAGAGAATATCGACATCATACAACGTTGGAAGGTTGCTAGAGCATTGCACAACCCAAAGGGCATCCGTTTGAAGGCGAAAGTCCCATAAGGGCAAGTGAAGGTGGTCTTCTCTTGGTCCTCCGGAGCTATAGAAATCTGATTGTAGCTTGAATAACCATCAAGAAAACAATACCAACCCTTTCCAGCAAGTTTATCCAACATCTGATCCATGAATGACATAGGGAAATGGTCCTTTTCTGTCCAAGCATTTAGCTTCCGGTAGTCCATGCAGACTCTCCATCCAGTCACGGGCCGCATCAGAACAAGCTCGTTTCTCTCATTAGGAACCACAGTAATCCTACCTTTCTTGGGCACACATTGAACAAGGCATACCCAACTACTATCTGCAATGGGATAGATAACTCCAGCATCCAACCACTTCATGATCTCTTTTTTATCTACCTCTTGCATATGTGGATTTAATCTTCTTTGGTGCTCAATACTAGGTTTGTGATCTGGCATGAGTTGGATTTTATGGGAACAAATACCGAGAGGAATCCCAATAATATCCACAATAGTCCACCTAATAGCTCGCTTGAACTTCTTTAACATAGTCACCAAGCACTCTACTTGTCTCGCATTTAGATCTGCCGCAATGATGACCGGCAAAGTGTTATTTCCGCCCAAGAATACATACCTCAAATGTGGTGGTAGAGCTTTAAGTTCCAATTTCAGTGCCTCCACAATAGATGGTCTCACTGGTGGGGACTCATGATTCTTCATGTCTAACTCATACTTTTTTTTGTTTTAACCGATATTCACACCTATCGAGTGCAGCTACCAACTCATCGTACTCTTCATTACCATCACTATCGAAATTCATCATAACTGCTGCTAGCGTCTCAACACCGAGTCGCTTTTCAATTTGCACATCCGTTCCACTCTCAACTCTATAAGTTATAGCAGATACCGTTTGGAGCTCACCACTATGCTTCATGGACCTACAAATATTGAAAGTTGCTTCTTCATTGTTCAGTATGAACTTCATCTGTCCTTTATCCATATCAACCAATGCACGACCTGTGGCAAGGAATGGTCTCCCAAGGATGATGGGAACATCAAAATCAACCTCACAGTCAAGAATCACAAAATCCGCTGGAAAGATGAACGACTCCACTTTTACTAACACATCATGGAGTACACCAATGGGCCTTTTCACGGTTCGATTGGCCATAAGTAGCCGCATAGTAGTAGGCTTTGGATCCCCTAGACCTAACTTCTTATAAATAAACAATGGCATGAGGTTGATGCTAGCACCAAGATCACACAATGCCTTATCAAAGTGTAACAACCCTATAGTACATGGGATTGTGAAAGCACCAGGGTCTTTCTTCTTCTGCACAAGAGATCTTGTAGCAATGGCGCTATAATGTTGCAATCTATTATCATCTTCAAAACTCATAGACCATTTCTTTGTCACCATATCTTTCATAAAGTTCGCATACCCAGGCATTTGCTCCAAAGCCTCTATAAAGGAACATTGATGGAAAACTGCTTCAACATAGTAATAAACATGTGGTATTTACCATCTTCAGTCTTCTTCACTAACCTTTGTGGAAAAGGTGGTGGAGGTCTAGGTATAGGGACCACTTTCTGAGATATCTCCACTTCTTTCTCTATCGCATTCTCAGACTCTTCCCTAACCTCTACCACATCATCTTCTTTTCTAATCTCAGCATCCACCATAGACGGCATAGGTGGATCTATGATTTGCTTACCCCCTCGAGTAATAACTTCTATACAATGACCATCATTCTTTGGATTCTGGATGGTGTTGCTAGGTAGAGTGCTAGGTTGACGTGGGTTCACTGTAGTAGACAACTGATTCATCTGCTGCTCTAGATGCTTTATTGACACTGCATGGGCATCAACCTTTTGACCAATATCAGACAAGTCGTTTCTCATCTCCTTCACATTCTCATCTGTTGTATCAAACCTTCTAATTATCTTATGCATCATATCTTCAATACGCTAGCTTCCCTCGTACCATATTCTTGATTTTGAGGGGGAACATAAGGTCCAACCCGATCGTTTCTGTTGTCATAGTTATTTCGGTTGTAGTTGTTGTCACGATTGAAGTTTCCATCCCGGACATATTGACCCTCTCGGTTGTAATTTTCATAGTTCCGACCTTGGTTTCCTTGACCTTGGAGCCAATTTTCCGTGTTGGATCCTTGGGCGTTTGGTCAGAAACCCCCCGTCTGATCATTCACTGCATAAGCATCCTCTTCATAGTAACACTCTTCAACTGGTGGTGGCATTCTAGTTAAGTAATTCACAGCATTTACCTTCTCCGTACCTCCGCTCACATGCTTCAATACCAACCTCAACTCGGTCCTCATCTGAGCCATCTCCTCACGAATCTCCTCTGCAGACTGGTTGTTTGTAGAATGAACGGCAAATGTGTTTCTCCCAGTATCCGACCTCCTAGTGCTCCATGATTTATTGTTGCGAGAGATCTTTAATTTTTCTGCAATCTGCGCATATGTGAACTCACCATATGATCCTCCAACAAGAATATCAAGCACTGCTTTATTGTTGTCATCCTGACCTCGATAGAAATATTCCTTCAGCGACTCATCATTAATACGGTGATTCAGAACACCTCTTACAAATGCAGTGAACCTGTCCCAAGAGCTACTCACAGACTCTCTAGGTAGTGCCACAAAATTATTGACCCTATCTTTGTGATTGAGCTTCTTGGACACTGGATAATATCTTGCTAACAACACATCCTTCAGTTGCTCCCATGTATAGATTAAGTTATAAGGGAGCTCAGTGAACCATACAACAGCATCGCCTGTCAGTGATAGAGGGAACACTCGCAACCTGATGACATCCATATCTAAGTCTGGTCGACCTACACAACTTTTGCAAACCACCCTTAGCTTGGCTATGTGGGCATGTGGGTCCTCTGATGGTGACCCCGAGAACAAGCCCCTCGCTGTAAGCATCTGCATCAAGCTACTGGTCACTACAAATGTGTTCCCCGGAGGCAAAGGGGGTTGGACAAGAGGTCCATTTGAGTCAGCAATATTGACGTTACCCCTATAGTTGTTATGCAGTCGTGGGCCTGGTGGATCATGCACCCTCAATGCATTTCCCAATTGATTTTGGTTGTCCCCACCAACTATCCTTGGAAGTTGCAACTCAACTTCATCACCTAGATTGCCTCCGATAGGATTAACTTGAACTCCTGGATTGTTCATTCTTCGCAAAGTTCGGTTCAACTTTGGATCGTACGGAGCAAGTGGTTCACCCTGGCTCCGTGTACATGACATACACTAGAGTCAGAACCTAAGAGAGACAAAAACAAAAAGAAAAAGTAAAATTAGGAAATATCTGACTAACGTTCAATAATGTAGTTAAAATAAATCTAAAAGCCAAAATTCCCCGGCAGCGGCGCCAAAATTTGATACGCTCTAATTACACCTCCCTAAAGAAGCATAAGCAATCGTTATCAAGTAAAGAACCCAAGTTGTAGGTTGGGGTCGATCCCACGAGGAAAATGGTTTGGACTTTACTTTAACCAATAATTATATTCGATTAGTCAAATTACTTCCAGAAATAAGTAATTAAAGGGGGGGGGGGGGGTTGTAAAACAAATCTTATGAATTCAATAAGTAATTAGTGAATAAAAGTCAATTTTGGTTGTTATCAAGATGAGAGAATTAACTAGGGTATACGTGTTCCCCACAAGCTCATAACACAGTAATCCTAGTAACAACAATCATTTCCTAATGTACTACATGAAAAGTCATAAGTTAGGTATCTCAAAATCCTTGGTCCGGCATTTAGAGTATTTCACCCCGCACATTGGTCCGGCTACTGTGTATATTTACTAACCCTTACCTTCACCTCATATTAGACATCAGATCGATGTTTGGCTTAGTTGTTACTTCGCACCAATTGACACTTAGCCTATTAGATAGTATCACACTAAATCTATGTTGATAATTCTTTTCTTGTTGATTACCTCCTTGGTCCGGCAAGTAGCAACAAAGCGAGTTCTAACGTGTGCACTCGTTAAAAAGACTTCTAAACGAAAGAATTATCAATGCATGCAACAACACTATTCAAGAATTGCTTAGTTACTATTCATACTTTGTCAATCGCTCACGGTTCCCACAACCCTAGTTGTGGAGTTTAGTTACCCATAATCATATGAACACAATTCATTGTTTTATATGAAAGAATTATGAACTTACGTAAGAAGAATAATAAACCCAGAAATTCAACTTGAATTGCAACACCAAAATTTTCAAAACAAACTCAAGAAATTAAGAATTGTTAAAGTTGCAAGTTAATCTCCCAAGTCAAGAACTAGAATAAAAGTAATAAAATCCAACCCCAAAAATGAGGTTTACATACCTTATTTATAGAAAACAAGTCCTAAATTAAAAGGGAAACAAAATAAGGAAAGTTTGTTCAGGCACGCGTCTTCATTCCACGAGACTGACTCACGGACCGTCAATGGATCTATGGTCCGTGAGTCCCTTCCGTCAGCCAGGCCTTAGAAAATACTTTAGCTTCCAAAAATCATCTTCTTTGAAGCAAATGACGGAACTGCAGTACGGACCATAGATCGATCTACGGTCTGTCAATCCCTCTCCGTAGCTCCATACTTAGAATCTTCAAAAATCAGGTACTGGAACCCTCGCAGTATCAATCTATGGATCAACAGTACGGTCTGTAGATCAATCTACGGACCGTCAATGGTCACCGTGGTTCCACACTTGGTCAGATTTCCCTGATTTGCCTTGCATGCCTTGCCTGCTGATCTATGACCACCATCTACGGAGCGTTAATGGACCTACGGTCCGTAGATCAACTCCGTAGATGCCCTTTTCAGCATTTCTTGCAGCTGTCTCTTTACTTCTGCGCCTGAACATCTTTCCTGCAAAATATGATAAAAACACATAAAAACCAATACAAAAAGGCCCTAGACACACACAACTTGTAAGTGAAATGTATTAGAAATACCGTAAACTCACGGTATATCACTCTCCAACTCACAATATTTTTTTTCTTGGTTGTGTTGGAACACTTTTCTCCTACTTCCAAGTGTTAGAGAACTTTCTCTCCAACTCACGATATTTTTTCTCTTGGTTGTGTTGGAGCACTTCACTTCAACTTCCAAGGTTGATACCCTTCCCACCAACACCTTTTCTTTTTGTTTTTTTTTGTTTTTGATGTTGGAGCACTCTCTCTCCAACTCTTGTTGATGTCCTTCCCATTAACTCTTTTTTTTTTAATTTTATTTTTGGTGTTGGAGCACTCTCTGTCTAACTCTCGTTGATGCCCTTCCCATCAACTCATTTTTTTTACTTTCTCTAAATTTTAATATAGAGAAGAGTATCTTCCACTTGTGCTTGGTTGCACTTCTTTAAATCTGTAATATTTTTGTAAGTCTTTCCTCTTAGCATGTTTTTTTCATACATATATTGTTCGTCCAACTTTTGTCAACATGATCATTGGCCAGATGGGTGACATATATGGGTCATAGCCGCCCGCCGGCAGCAGAAACTCTTTGATCTTCTACCAAAGTCGTAGAAGCTCTAATACCAATTTGAAGGAAATATTTTATTTATAGACTTAAAAGTTCTTGAATCTTATTTCAAGTTCTATCCATTCTGTGTATTTCTATATTTTTCTGTTTATTGAAAATGACTAGTAACATCTCTATTTATAAAAGTAAGAAATCAAATTAAACTAGGACTAGGAACCACTATAAATAACAAATCCTTATTAAACATAAATACGTAAATACCATAAATAAAAAATCCTAATCAACTTAGGATTCTCAAACTTTGAATTATTATTTCCAACAAAGGGACAATAAAGAGGATCAAATGTTAAAAGCGTAACAAATGTTGAAACACCGATTTAGTGCAATGCTCAAGAAGGGAATAAGTCATTTTTTTCAAATGAATATCCCATCCGTCCCTAAGCCTACATTACAAGCCAATAACAAGCCCTACATCATTTCAGTTCAAATGTTCTCACATTAGTGGAGATTTACATGAAGGTCAAGCCTATGGTATCACAATTGCATGCGTTGAATATTTTTTTTCCAAGTGTGAGTGGATTTTGTTAACTAAATCAAAACACTTTAAATGTGTGCAAATTGGGACTTTCTTTGTGGTGAGGGCACTTGAAACATGATGTTAGGTCTAGTTCAAAGCCGTTGTTTGAAGCAATATGAACAAATCTTGTCGTTACTTAAGTACATTTGAGGTACCACTTGAATCCATAGGAATTACCCTGAAGTTAATCTCAATTGAAAGAGAAAGAATTGTGAGAATTTTTTGTAAAATAATAATTGTTGGTGCTAACCAAGTTAACATACGTTTCAATGCCTAGAAAATAAAAATGGGTGGATACTCACTTTTCAGTAGTTGTCCAAACCAACTTTGTGGACCGTTTCATTCTTTATACTTTTTCAAACCAACTTTGTCGACCGTTTTATTATTAAAATTGTATTTTTTGGATCATCATAACCTTCAAAATGACATATTTCTAAATTTGGGTGGTCATACCCTTCAAAATGACATTTTTTTTAAAATTTAGGTTGTCATACCTTTCAAAATGAAATTAATTTGTTATCTCAAATAAAATGATGCTTTTTAAAATTGGTTTGTCATGTTGTTCAATATGACACCTTTTAATTTGTTATTCCATTTAAATTGACATTTTATTTCTTTTTCATATTAATGATGTTGTTAAGTTTGAATTGTTGCATTAGTTAATTACCATATTCATTGTTCATGTGAGGCCAAGTTTTCATACCTTATTTTGCATTTGTTACTAACATTGTTATTGCAGATTTTATGGTACACCAGTCATGTTAAGTTCAAATTGGGTCGTCTGCCTTTCAGTAGACACATTGGGTTGTCACCTCCATTCAAGTGACATGTTATTCAAATTGGGTTGTCCGCCTTTGAAAGAGATATATTAGGTTGTCACCTCGTTCAAAGTAACATGGTAAGTTTAAGATTGGATCGTCCGCCTTCAAAGAGATATGTTGGGTTGTCACCTCGTTCAAAGTGACATATTATATTCAGGTTAGATCGTCTGCCTTCAAAAGAACACGTTCGGTTATCACCTCCCTCTAAGTGGCATGTTATGTTCAAGTTAGGCCATCCGTCTTTAAAGAGATATGTTGGGTTGTCACCTCATTCAAAGTGACATGTTATATTCAAGTTATGCCATCCGCCTTCAAAGAGACACGTTGGGTTGTCACCTCCATCCAAGTGGCATGTTATGTTCAAGTTAGGTTATCCACCTTTAAATAGATATGTTGGGTTGTAAACTCTTTCAAAGTGACATGTTATATTCAAGTTGGGTCCTTCGCCTTCAAAGAGACATGTTGGGTAGTCACCTCGTTCAAAGTGACATGTTATATTCATGTTAGGTCGTCCACCTTCAAAGAGACACGTTGGGTTGTCACCTCCCTCTATGTGGCATGCTATGTTCAAGTTAGGTCATCTGTCTTTAAAGAGATATGTTGAGTTGTCATCTCGTTCAAAGTGACATGTTATATTCAAGTTATGTCGTCTGCCTTCAAAGAGACACGTTGGGTTGTCACCTCCCTCTAAGTGACATGTCATGTTCAAGGTAGGTCAACTGCCTTTAAAGAGATATGTTGGGTTGTCACCTCATTCAAAGTGATGTTATGTTCAAGTTAGATCATCCGCCTTCAAAGAGACACGTTGGGTTGTCACCTCCCTCTAAGTGGCAAGTTAAGTTCATTATTCGGTCGTCCTCCTTTAAACATACACGTTAGATTTTCACCTCGTTCAAAGTGACACGTTAAGTTCAAGTTGGGTCATCAACCTTTAAAGAGACACGTTGGGTTGACACCTCCTTCAAAGTGAAATGTTATTTTCAAGTTGGGTCGTCCCCCTTTAAAGAGAAACGTTGGATTGTCACCTCGTTCAAAGTGACATGTTATGTTCAAGTTGGGTTGTTCGCCTTCAAAGAGACATGTTGGGTTTTCACCTTCCTCTAAGTGGCACGTTAAGTTCAAGTTGGGTCGTCGTCTGCCTTTCAAGAGAAAAGTCAAGCCATAACCTCGTTCAAAGTGACATGTCATTCACATCCTCTTCCTCTCAAAGAGGTATGCTACTTTCGCTATGCAATTTTTGAAGTAACATAGAAGGTATGTGAATGTTTTCAGTTTACGATCAATCCTTGCCTTTTGTTTATTATTTTTCAGCTCCGTTGACGGACGTAGAGTATTGTTCAAAAGCTTTACAACGTCTCATATTGTTTTGTTCAAAGTTTATAAAACCAAAATTTGGGTCCGTCAACTTTGTTTGACCAAGATCTCTTTCATCGATCATAATCAAACAAAGGGGCAAGTTGTTGACACTAAATATTGGTTTGATATTTTTAAAGTTAATACTTTTAAATATTTCATTCGTTAAATAGTTCAAAATACATGTTTTGCAATTTTAATACAATTTGTTGATAATTATCCTAATTTCTCAAAATATTAGGATTTTTATCAGTTATTTCTGTTTAAAATATTTTCGTCACAGCCTCTCAACTACATTCAAATATTTTTTCATTTTTTATTAAATCATTATTTCTGTTAAATTGTATGTTTTACATGCCATTGGTTATGTTTGTTACATTTTTAATATTCATTTTATTCGTTATATTTGTTAATATTCATTTTGATATTTTGCACAGTCAAAAAATCCATTCAAATATGAATAAGATTTCATACATAAATATTTTATTAACCGATGATTTTGGCCCACGGTTTAAGATAATAGTATTGTACTATTTGTGGTTTTCAATTTTCTATTTAAGCAATAGCTTGGTCATTAAGTGAGGGATGGTGGATAAGACTTTAGGGGTAATTTCAGTTTTTTTAGTCTTCATAAAGTTCTCTTTCATTGTTTTTATTTATTCCGGCAAATCACCGGAGCTTCACCGGAATTCGGCGAGTCCACCACCTAAAACCCTCTTTTGTTCTTTCCATTTTTCCGGTTAAACTACCATATTTCCACCATTCCATAGCATCTTTCCCCTCTCTTTGTTTGCTGCCAGCAGCATCAACAGCAACAGCCAAACCAAACCACCTCCAAACAGCTCCAGACCTCTGCCGAAAACCCCAAACATCTATACCGAACTAGAATCGTGCCACCAGAAACGACCTTGCTGCCACTATCTCAGACCCACCAGACCTCCACACTTAAACTTCTTAAAAACCACTTGAAACCAACAACTTTACTAAGCCTTCATGACTCCGACGAGGAGTTTCAAGCTACAATGAACTGGAGTAGCGAACCAGCAACGAAATCACCACCGGTTCCGCTGTTCTCAACCACCAAACAATCAGAAAACAACCACCCCATCACCAAGCAACCTCCGACAGACCAAAACCTCCATCCCTTTTTCCGGCGAAACCATAGTGGACCAACAAGCTCGAAGCTCGCACAACCAACAACAACCAACCAAGTTCCGAACAACAACCAGCGACCCACGAGAAACCCAGCAGCTTTATGCCAATATCACCTCCGGCAAACAATAACTCAGGCGATACCTGATAGCCTCAAAACTATCAGGTTGTTATTATGGTTGTGTTGGCCTCTGTTCATGTTAGCATTAGTTAGCTGTTGAATTTTTCTTCATTACTATGGATATTAGTGTTTGTTCATATATTGTTTTTTCTATTTTTGCTACTATTTATTTATGTTTTGGATGATTTTATGATCAGTTTAATTTATTATTTCGTCTCATTTTTATTGTTGATCTATTCTTGTTTTTTTTTTAATTATTCGTTGATTTTGTTCTTCAATAGGCTTTGTCATTGGTTCTTACTTGTTATTATTTGTTTTACTATTAGTTTGTTTTCTTTACTTAATTAAGATTACTTTATTTTTTATTATTATTCAATATTGTTTATCTAGTTTGCTTCTGGTTAGTATTTTAATTTAATAATTTATTAATGTGTAATATCTTCTTTGAGTGTTGTTGTCATTATATTGAAGTGGTATTTGTTTTGGTTAGTTTTTAGTGTCTATTCTATTAATTTTCGTTCGTTAGTCTTATTCTATTGTTAGATAAATTGTCATTTATAGTTAGTTTTAATTGTTGTTGAATAGATGATAAGCTCATTGGTCAATGAAAAAAAATCTTTTCGCCGGTTTTTGAGGCCTTTCCATTTTAAAATATGGAAATTTAGTTAAGTTCATATTCATTGTATGTTAAAATTCGCCAATAAATAAATTACCGTCGATTTCCAAGGCCTCACGTGTTAATAAAATGAGTTTTTATTTTTAAGTTATTATTGATTCATTTATTTTTATTTTTATTTATTTATTTTTAACACTTTTAGTAAGTGTCTTTACAGATATTCGGAGTTACTTCTCATTGAAGTTATTCAAGTGAAGTTTGAATTATATTCTTTATTCATTATTGTGTATATATTATTGACGCTAGGAAATCCTTAGGCCATCTCTTATTTTATTGTTTTATTTTATTATTTGTGTATATAACATGTTTATTATACTTGTATATTATTTTTATCTCCTCCTCAATTTGAAAAAAATGAATTCAGTTGGGACCCACAGTTGTGGATTTCGAAGGATCCCTAATACCTTCCCTTTGGGATAACTTGAACATCTTATTTAGAATCTATTGGTTTCTTAAACATTCTTTTAAGTTAATTAATTAATTGGTTCCATAGTTTTTACTAAAATTAGGTGGCGACTCCCTTTTACCCCCCTTTCCTTTTAAAATTCTTTTATTCTTTTAAAATTGATAATTATTTTTTAATTAGTCACCGTGAGGTTGCGCCCTCTCAAAGGATGTCAACAATCATTCTTCAAATCCTTTAACACCTTATCAGGCTCTTTAACCTTGTTGTAGATTCTTACAAGCTTGTCTTCAGTCCGACTTCCTTCTAGCCTAGCTGGTTCTTTTGGGCATGCACGATTATGGGGAGGCACGTATCTATTTGTCTATCTCCCTATCTCTCCAATTTACACCTTGCCAGTCTTTCCAACCACCATCTCTATCCTTGTTCTAACCTTGATTCCCATGTTGACGTTAAGAAATGGTGTGAGAACCCCCCCCCCCCCCCCACACACACACACACTTGATTTCCAAAGTATTGAACTTCCTCATTGTATTATGTCACGAATTGGGCATCATCCGGGCACTGCCCACTGTTGGTTCCAATTGTATTTAGCGACTTGGTTCCACCTGCCATGATATGTTTGGACAACAAATCGATTTGGGTCATCATTTTAGCTATGTTTTCATCACTTTCAAGGTCTCTCTAGTGTGCCATGCTCGGTTGACCTTAGTCATATCATCTAACAACAATGCAGCCACATCATACGGTTGTCTTATTACTCCACCTTGGACTAACTAATCAGCCACACCTTTGTCGATCGAATCAAGGCTACAATAGAAGTATTGCAGTAGCAAATTGTCCGGGATGCCATGCATTAGAAATTGCAACAGTAACTTCTTGAACCTCAACCATGTTTCATGCAAAGGCTTACCACCAATACACTTGAAATTTTGGATTTAGAGACGAAGTTTAATAATATTTGAGGGTGAAAAGAATCTCTCCAAGAAGACATCAGTTATATCTTCCCACGAAGTGATTGAATCATTTGGAAATTCTCAACCACCACTCCCTGGCAGTGGCGCCATTTTTGATAGCGCTCAAATGTCCGCTTTAAAACCAATTAAAAGGTACAATAGTCGTAGTCAATAAAAATACGCAATGAAGAGTCAGGGTTGAATCTTATAGAGAACGGTATATCGTCCAGTATTCTATCAATAAACTTGGATTGTAAACTCATTCCTTTGTAATAATAAAAGCAAGTGGGTGGATGATTCTACTAATTTAACAAAAAGATTTGGTTATCATTTTTCACAATTAAACTGAGATTTCAGAGAATTCAAGAGTTAACAAGCAATCTATGGGTGCAGGGATTGGAAATCAATGTCACATAAGGGTAATTGTGCTGCTCTATATTGATGAACATTAATAAATAGGCTAGGTCATCTTCAATGACGCTAATCTTCTTTCCATCTCATACCATCATTGCTTAGAATCTTCTTTCGGTCTCATCTTTATACTATACTAAACAACCCAATACCTTACTTTACTCTCTCTTTCGATGCAGAAGTAGGGTAAATAGATCATACCCCAAATTACCCACTCCAATCAATCCCTTTCGAGCATCGATCAAAAGGAGGAATTAAGTTTGCAACCTTCACCTATAAGTTAACTCCATTCTAATTAGCCCAAATTCATGTATGAACAACAACAAAACAGCGCATAAAACATACCCACTATATTAAATCAACACCCAACTCCATAATCACATCCCTGGAAATTGAGATTTTAGCCATTTATCACAAAAAATACAGAGATGATACCTATCATGACAACATTTATTGATATATTGAAATTAAGCAATTATAATCAAGACACACTTTGGATTCAACTTCCAATTGTTGGTTACAAGAGCTAAATTGTAAACCCCACAACTAAGAACAATACTCTATAGTTTCTCTCTCTAAAAGTTCAAAAAGTAAAAAATGATAAAAAATAAGATAAATCTATTTTCTATCTCTTCCCAAATATTTATACTTTCAAAAAAATTATTTCACATAACATTGGGCGACAAAAGTCGATCACACCGAACTCACTAGGTGGATAATTGTTTGTAGCATTCATCTCGCCTTTTACTGGCTTCAGGCGTTTGAACTCAAATAGGCGGATGTAATACACCCTTCATGATCGGTGAATCATCAAATATCATGTCACGACTCAAGCCTACACCCTGGACGTGGCCAACACTCGAGAACCATTTCTTGTCCCCAAACAAACTCTCATCCTGACTGACTACAAGTGGAAGACTAACTCAAGTATACAAAAGTTTAAAACTGAATACAATAGTATAATCAACTCACCAGAAATAGGCAACACAAGTCTTTAAAACATTTAACAACATAAATGAAACGGACTTCTCAATTGTACTATCTATCTATGAAGCCTCTACTATTACAGAAGGATATCGGGACAAGACCCACGACATCTCAAAACTACTAACTGTAAGATAAAAGTGAAGTCATCTGGAATATAAGAAGGCTCACCAAAGCTGGCTGGAATATCACATGACCTCAACGAAACGTCTGTTGATGATCCTGAATACATGTATCTGCATCATGAAATGATGCATGTCAAATGGCTCAGTACATGGAATGTACGACCATGTTAGGGGAATTTTAAAGCATAAACATAAGCTTGAACTTGGTAAAAAGGAAAAATACTTACCTCTTCTCAACTCACTCAACTAAACTCAACTCAAGAATAAGATACTCAACTCAAGATAAAGCAACGATAAAAGGGATGATATATGGAAAGCTTTTAAAAGAATAGATAGCAACTCAATGTATTGAATAATACTATAATAACTCAGTTTGTATATAAAAATACAATATAATTCTGTGGGAGTTTCTCTAACTGACAACCATCACTATGAGTTATGTGATGATACAACATCTCCCCCATGCTGCCAGAACTGTCCTATACCTTGCCGGGATATAAAACCTCTCAACTAAGTGGATCCACTAGTCTATGCTAAAAAGAAAATAAGGAATCATCTAAAAAGTATGATTCTTTCTACCCATGTTGGCTACATGGTTTATGGGGGGTGTGAGTTGTTTGAATTCTCCCTTATATCGATGTTCAATACTACTCCCAAAATATAACTAGCTCATATGTTTAAAACCATAACTCTTTCTGTGGTTTTAGATTATTACTCAAAATCTTTTTCTAAAAAGAGATGTTACTCAAACTGCTCAAAACTCTTTTAAAAATCTCAGTTTCCCCTTGTCTTAAATGTGAAAATATTTACTCTTGGGAATACTTAGTTCCCATATATCATTTTTAAGAAAATGAACTCAGCTCTACTCTTCCTCAAACTCATATGCTCGAGTCTTAAAACAAGTTTTAAAACAATATGTAAAAAAACTTCTTAAAATTGGGTTCATACCAAATTATGGACGTGAATGATTCAATTCAAGGTTTTCAATAACTATGCATAAAACTTAATACTTGGAACTCAACAACTTCAATGATACTACTCATTTCAAGAATACTCAACTCATAAGGTTCATGCGGAATTATGGGCATGAACTACTCAACTCAAGGGCTCAAAGATACTTCTCATCTCAAGGCTTCTCGACTTATAGGGTTCATGCGAAATTATGCTCATTTACTAATCAACTCAAGGACTTCATGGGTAACATGTAATTGTCCCATGATTAGGAATATAATCCCAAAAGGCTTAAGAACTCAATACTCAAGAATTAGAACTGGAATATACTACTCTTCTCAAAGATACTCAATTTATGGAGTTCATGCGGAATTTATGGGCATAAAAGACTCGACTCGAGGGTCTGAATAACAATATGAAATTCATGTATACGGCTCTTCTCATTCTCATACTTACTTGCTCAAAACTTACTTCAAATCGATAGTTGATCTCAAAGGATGCACAATTAAACTCAAAGACTTTTTTGAACTCTACTCTAACTTTCTCTTGAATGTGAATTATGAATTCAAGAGTTATGGTTCATGATATGAAGGGTCTCATGATGATAAAGTAAACTCATGAATACATTCTCCTCACTCTCATGAGCACTTGCTTGAGTCTTGAAACAAGTGATTAGAAATTGTAGAAGACTCCTCGAAAAGACTCAAAAGGGACTTTCTTAAAATGTTCGGAAGAACTCTCAAAACTCAACTCTTAACTATACCTTGAATTTGAATTATGAATTCAAGGTTATGATCCATGTCATGAATAATTTCTAGGTGTTTAGAAGTAGTTTAGAGTGACAAGAATAAAAAAGGAGTGAAGATACACTTTAAAAGAACTCAAACAGAGCAATCAACTGCAAACTGGACGGGGCAGGCGACCCTGGCGCACTGAGTGGCACGGGGCGCCAGCCCCTAAACTACAAAAGAGGATTTGGGGAGATCAAGCTGGCGCAGGGCACCAGGCCCCAATCCAAAAAAACCCGACGAATTTTGTTTGCTCGTTTTCGGACCCTAATTCGCCTAGAATCGAATAGTTTCTTTCCCAATCACTTAGAATGGAATGCTCAACGTATGTAAATACTAATCCACTCAAAAAACCCTCTAATCACTAACTTTCATCTCAATAATTCATAAAAACCCTAACAAAACAAGATTTAGAAAGAAATTCAAAAACACTTATCAAGAACTTAAATCCTTAAATTTCAAGAACGAAATTATGCAGAATAAATCATGATTGGTGCGTGGGTGAACGAACCCAACACTATGGAAGCTTACATACCTCTTAGGTATCAAACCCAGCGAAAATCCGCAACAACTCTCAAGAATCTCGACAAACGCCTTGATCCTTTCCTCTTTTCTCTTCTTAAACTCTTAACTAAAATCCTAGGCATATATTAGGATTATAAAACAGAACCGAATCAGTTTAGATCCTTAAAACCTTACTAAAAATGAATTAAATCTGATTGGATAAGGAAAAGACCAAAATACCCCTCACTATTTTTGGGTAACTTTCCTTAACTGGACAACCTGATTTCAAAAGGGGATATCTCACTCATCCGAACTCGAAATTTAGCAAACTCGGTGGAGTTGGAAAGATAATTCAAAGTCCTTATATTTGATATCTTATGGACCACCTAACTCATCTTGTACTTGAAGTTATGATTGTTTAAAGTTGACCCAAAACTTAGAAGAACTTAGGAATGACTTAAATGAACTCTCTCTAATTCTTTTTGGAACTTAAGGTGCTACATCTATTGACCTTAATAATTAAGAAATTTTAAATTTCTCGGTAAACTACTACTCACAACAAAGGATGGTTCGAGTCTTAGTTCAAAAAATTTCTGGGGTGTTACAATATCCCCCCTTGGGATCATTCGTCCTCGAATGACGGCTAGATTGGGTATGGAACGGGGTTACTCTTACTAAGGTCTGATTCTAATGGTGTGCTCTTACTATATTCAAGCTTAACACAAATTCTTAGGTTCGGGTTCTATACCTCTCTATAGGGAATCTCATCCCAAGACTATTACTCTTTACCAACACATTGGGCTCATGTCAAGAATCATCTAATGTTTAATAACTCCATATTCAAGCTTTGTACTCTACCAACTCCATGGACTTCTACTAACCAACTGCTTCGGAACCAACTAAGGGCTCATTTAACTATTTCTCATAGTAAAACCTCATCCTCCTTATTTCTAACCTTAGATGGAATTATCACACCATCACTATTAGGATAAGAACATCAACCTACTCTTTCTAACATCACTCCATTATTAAAAGAACCTCCGAAATGATATCTCCTATACTCTTGGAGCTCATTACTATCTTAATCTCAAACACTTGACTTGATTTCTCATTTTATCATCTCCCCCTTAGGTCTAAAGCTAACACTCAAAAGCGATGGACCTATTCCACATTGACAACACAATTATGGTATCTTGGCACACATGAAAAAAATCATTAACTTAATTGAACCTCATCTGCTAATATACCATCTCGGCACACCTCTTAATGTTCTTGTTACTCTTGTGACTTAGCCACACTTCACTGCTCTTATCTAAAGGTTAGGGTCTCTCACTTGTACCACTCATATTTTTTGCAGCTAATCACCTCAATTTCTCACCTACTCTATGTCAAGTCTTCTAGATCAAATCTAATTAAAGGCGAGCAATTGTATTGATATTCAGGTTTAGTAATGAACATTAAGTTTGAATTTGAGATGAGTGTCATGATCCAAAGAATGACAACATGAGGGTGATTGTGTTAGTCTTTAATTAGATTTGATCTAGAAGACTTGACATAGAGTAGGTGAGAAATTGAGGTGATTAGCTGCAAAAAATATAAGTGGTACAAGTGAGAGACCCTAACCTTTAGATAAGAGCAGTGAAGTGTGGCTAAGTCACAAGAGTAACAAGATATTTTTACTAGGTGTTCTAAAAAAATCACTTCTTTTGTTATTTTTATCGTGCGGTGAAGTGTGATTCAACTTCTTCCTTTTAATCCATCGTTATGCATTTCATATCATGCCTCCTCATAGAGCTAACACACGCAATGCTAATGCAGTTCCTCTAGTCCCGAACTATGAGGTTACAAATGCAGAGTTCTATAATATGATGTAGTTGTTGGCTCAAACTGTATAGCCAACCAAGACAATCAATAGGCCTAGCTCCTGCAACCCCACTAGTGGATGAGTTGCAGCCTGGGTTTGAAATTTTGTTCGTATGAATCCGCTGGAGTTTCTAGGGTCGATGGTGCGTAAGGACCCATAAAATTTCATTGATGAGATCAAGAAGATTCTGGAGGTAATGCAAGTGACTGGTACTAGTAGTGTTGAACTAACATCCAATCAACTCAAGGATGTGACTCATATCTGGTTCACACAGTAGAAAGATAACTGGGGTGAAAATATAACTTTTGTGACGTGAGACTATTTTACTGGAGCTTTTCTAGATTGGTTCTTCCCGAGAGAGTTGAGGGAGGCTCGGGCCCCGGAATTTATTAACTTGAGGCAAGGGTCGATGATAGTCCAGGAATACGGGCTAAAATTCACTCAGCTCTCTAGGTATGCTCCACATATGGTGGCTGGTCCGAGATCACAAATGGGAAAGTTCTTGTTTGGAGTATCCAATCTGGTAAAGACCGAGTGTAGGAATGTTATGTCATTAGGGGATTTGGATATCTCCAAACTAATGACCCATGCTTAGCAGGTTGAGGGAGATAAGCTCAAGAAAATGGCTAAGGATAACAAAAAGGCTCGAACAGGGAACTATTAATATTCTCAACAGAGGTCGGGTGATGGAAATCGCTCATAATATCAACAGAGGTCTATATCCCCAGTGCCTTCATCAGCTAGCGCTCTGTCCCCAGGTTTCAACAAGATCAGAAAGGAGGGCATCAGACTCTAAGTCACATGGTAGTGCTTTAGGTAATCAGACTTTTCCATTTTTCTCAAAGTGTGGTAAGAACCATCTAGGCAAGTGTCTTGCTAGCAGAGAGGGGTGTTTTAGGTGCGATCAGCTTGGTCATAGGTGGAAGGATTGCCCTTCTACCAGGTAGGGTCGGGGGGGGAGGGGTAATAAAGCTCAATCTATAACTTTAGCAACTTCAGCAGGTCACCTCACTCAGCAGGGTGCCTCATATGGTACAGGTGGTGGTCAGCGCCAGCATAAGTTGTATGCTCTTTAGGCTCGATAGGACCAGGATGATTCTCCAGATGTGGTCACGGGTACGTTGCAAGTCTTTCATTTAGATGTTTATGTATTGGTAGATCTAGGGGACTCACTTTATTTTTTAACTCCTTATATAGCAGTAAACTTCAATATATAGTCTAGAAACTCTCTCAGAATCCATCTTAGTTTTTACTCCAGTTATAGCTAGACGAGTATACAAAAATTTCTCTGTCACAGTTTCCCTTAAATTCACCTCAGCAGACCTTGTAGAGTTAGAAATGATAGATTTTTATATCATCCTAGGCATGGATTGGTTACATTCCTAATGTGCCTCAGTCAATTGCAGAACTAGGAGCGTTCAGTTTCAGTTTCCAAATGAGCAAGTCTTAGAGTGGAAGGATAGTAACACAGTGCCTATAGGCCGATTTATCTCTTACCTTAAGGCAAGGAAAATTATTTCCAAAGGTTATATCTATCACCTTTTTTGGGTTGAGGATTCAAACTCTAATACCCCAAATCTTGAGTCACTACAAGTGGTGAATGAGTTTCCAGAAGTGTTTCCAGAAGATCTTCCCAAAGTTTCTCCCGAAAGGGAAATCGACTTTGCAATAGATCTCCTTTCAGATACCCAACCTATTTCGATTTATCCTTATAGGATGGATCTTGTTGAGCTTAAGGAATTGAAAGAACATTTGAAAGACCTACTAGATAAGGGCTTCATTAGACCCAACATTTCTCCATGGGTGCTCCAGTGTTGTTCGTGCGAAAGAAGGTTCTCTAAGTATGTGCATTGACTTTCGACAGTTAAAAAAAGTCACAATAAAGAATAAATATTCCATCCCCAAGAGTGATGACTTGTTTGACTAGCTCCAGGGTACTAGTTGTTTTTCTAAGATAGATCTCAGATCCGGCTATCATTAGCTCAAAGTCAGAGATAGTGAAATCCCAAAGACAACATTCAAGACTCGGTATGGTTACTATGAATTTGTAGTTATGACTTTTGGACTAAAAAAATTCTCATGCAGCTTTCATGGACTTAATGAACAGGGTGTTCAAACAATATTTGGACTTGTTCGTTATCATTCTTATTGATGATATCCTCATTTATTCTCAAAATGAGGAGGAGCACGCGACTCATCTGAGTGTGGTTCTACAAACCCCCAAATATTGCCAACTATTCGCTAAGTTCAGCAAATGTGAATTCTTGTTATATTCGGTCGCTTTCCTTGGTCATGTGGTATCAAACAAAAGGATTCGAGTGGATTTTTAGAAAATTGAGGCAGTAAAGCACTGGCCCAGATCCATCTCTCCAACTGATATTAGAGGTTTCTTGGGTTTGGCAGGTTACTACATGAGGTTTGTTGAAGGATTTTCATCCATAGCTGCCCCATTGACCAAGTTGACTCAGAAAAGGTCAAGTTTCAATAGTCAGATGGGTGTGAGAAAAGCTTCTTAGAACTAAATACCAGGTTGACTACAACTTCTGTCTTGACTCTACCAGATGGTCCAAACAGTTATGTGGCTTATTGTGATGCATCCAGGGTCGGCCTAGGTTCCGTGTTGATGCAGCAAGGTAAGGTCATAGCATATGCTTCCAGACAACTTAAGGTCTATGAGAAGAGCTACCCGGCTTATGACCTCGAGCTTGTAGCCGTCGTGTTTTCCCTAAAGATTTAGAGACAATACTTGTAGGGCATTCATGTTGATGTGTTCAAAGATCATATGAGCCTCCGATATGTGTTCACCAAGAAATAGTTGAATCTTTGTCAGAGGAGATGACTTGAATTCTTCAAAGACTATGACATGAATGTGATCTACCATCAGGGCAAGGCCAATGTAGTGGCTGATGCCCTCAACAAATTATTCATGGGTAGTGTGGCATATGTTGAGGAAGAGAAGAAACAATTAGCCAGAGATGTTCACTAGTTGCTCGCTTAGGAGTTTGCCTTCTGGACATGTAAGATGGTGGTGTGATAGTCCAGAATGGACCAGAATCTTCATTGGTAGCGAAGATTAAGGAGAAAAATGGATAATGATCATATATTACTTCAGTTGAAGAGTGCAGTTCATTAACAGATAGTTGAGGTTTTCTCTCAAGGGGGAGATGGTGTACTTCATTACCAAGGTCACTTATGTGTCCCTAATATGGGAGAGTTGAGGCAACAGATCCTTACAGAATCCCATAATTCTAGATATTCTATTCACCCGGGAGCCACTAAGATGTACCGTAATCTACGGGAAGTCTATTAGTAGAACGACATGAAGAGAGACATCATAGACTTTGTGGCTAAGTGTCCTAACTGTCAACAAGTTAAAGTAGAACGTTATAAAATAAGAGGTGTGACTCATGATATTAGCATTCCTAGGTGGAAGTGGGAAGTGATAAACATGGATTTCATTACGGGTTTACCTCGTACTCGCAGACAACATGACTCCATTTGGGTGATAGTGGACATAGTCACTAAGTCAGCTCACTTATTGACTGTCAAGACTACATATTAATCAGAGGATTATGGTAGACTCTTCATCAGCAAGATAGTTAGGTTGCATGGGGTTCATTTGTCTATCATTTCGGATAGAGGTACCCAGTCTACCTCTTATTTCTGGAGATCGTTTTAGAAAGGTCTTTGTATTTATGTAAATCTCAGTACAACTTTTCATCCGCAGACGGATGGTCAGGCAAAGCGTACCACTCAGACCTTAAAGGACATGTTGAGAGCTTGCGTGATCGATTTCAAGGGAAGTTGGGATGATCACCTACCTCTCATAGAGTTCGCCTATAATAACAACTTCCATTCTAGTATTCATATGGCCTCTTATAAGGCACTGTATGGGCGTGGATGCGGGTCTCTGATTGGTTCGTTTGAAGTAGGTGAAGTAGCCTTGATTGGGCTAGATTTGGTTTATGAGGCTATGAAGAAATTTCAGCTCATCAGAGATAGAGTAAAAATAGCTCAGAGTCGTCAAAAGTCCTATGTATATGTGAGGAGAAGGGACTTAGAGTTTCAAATTGATGATTGGGTTTTCTTGAAAGTGTCACCCATGAAGGGAGAGATTAGATTTGGCAAGAAAGGGAAGCTCAGTCCTAGGTATATAGGTCCTTATAGAATCCTGAAAAGGGTTGGTAATGTGTCTTATGAGTTAGAGTTGCCAATAGAACTAGCAGTGGTTCATCCAGTCTTTCATATTTCCTTGTTGAATAAGTGTGTGGGTGATCTGGCATCGATAGTACCTATAGAGTGTGTGGTTGTGAATGATAGCCTCACCTTTGAGGAGGTTCCAGTTGAGATTCTCAACCGTTAGGTTTGTAGGTTGAGAAATAAGAAAGTCATTTCAATAAAGGTTATGTGGAGGAATCAGTCCGCACATGGATCTACTTGGGAAGGAAAAACAGCCATGATGACTAAGTATCCTCGCCTCTTTCCCTCTGATTCAGTTTCAGCTTAAGGTAATAGTTCATGTCCCGTCTCTCCATTTACTCTTGTATAATTCAGTCTTAATACCTTATTCCCTCAGTTATCATTGCATTTTAGCATATTTGCATATTCATGGAATTCAATTCAATTAGATATCACTTTCTAGTACTCAGTTGGCAGGGATTGCATCTCTTTCCCTCCAAACTCAGCTTGTTTAGACTTCATTCGAAGATGAAGGATCCTAAGGAGAAGATATTATAACACTTAAAAAATCTGAACTAGGATTGAAAGATAGAGAAGGGCAAACCACAGAGGGATCCACGGGTCGTGAAGAGGACTACGACCCGTCACCCTGCTCGAGTTTTTGCCATCAGCTACTCTGGATGACCACAGACGCCTAGACGGTCCGTGAAGCGTCACATGAATTGTGAGGTAATCCGTAAAAAGAGGCACAGAACCCCCCAAACTATTGTGAAGGATCACAGTCGCCTAAACAGTTCGTGGAGCTTCACACGGACCATGAAGTCGTTTGTGAAAGGGGATTATCAAGTTTTGAGTTTTGATCAACTTCTAACGATCATATCTTTCAGCACAAAATGAATTAGGTGGCCCATGAACTATCAAATTAAAGGTCTTTGAGTCCTCTTTCCAACACCGCTTAGTTTGCCTAATTCCAAGCCCAAAGTAAGAAGTTATGTATGTGTTGGTGAAGCCCTATCGGGTAGGGAAACATCACGACCCACTAGATGGGCCATGATGCTCTAGACTGGCCGTGAAGCCTCTCGTAGGAGGCTCTTCGTTAGCTTTAAGTCAGGGTCGTATTTGTCTTTTCCCCTATTTTATTTTACTTTGTCTAAGCCTAGTTAATTAGTCATAAACTACCTAAAACCTTCATTCTCCTGAAATCATCTAACTTAGAAAGAAAATAAGAGAAATAAGCGACAGTTTTCTCTCAAGAACAAGCAGAGCTCTCCTTCAAGTTCATCCTTGAAATCAAAAGGATTTCTTCGTAATTTTCTTCACCAGGTATGTGGGATGTCACTAGTGGGTTCCTTTCACCCATTAGGTCCCTAGAATTCAGTCAATTTTTTAGCTCCTCCATAAATTGTTCAGACCTAGGTTCCTAAATCTTAGGGATCCATAGAAATTTAGCTACTATAGTTTCTATGATATTAATTGCATGTTTCTTGGAAAATTATTATAGTATCATGTATAAAACTTAGAAACCCTAGCATGTGTTAATTATCCATATTTCATGAATTATACTTGTTAGGAAGATTAGTAAGACAATGCATCATAATTTGAATGCCCATACCTTTCAGTATATGTATGATGCATTCTTAGATAATTATCAGTATTTTGAGTTATTCAGTATTACAGATGCATTCTTAGTTAGACTAGGGTTCAGCATACCCTCAAGTCCTAGAACTATGTGCCCCTGTAGGTTTATATGTCTCCTTTGTTGGGCATCAGTTTTAGTGATCATGCCACACTCATGCCTTTATACCCTAACAAGGTATATTGGGTGTTTTTGATTGGGCGTATACATCTGACTCCGCATGCTCAATACATTCAAAGTACTGATGTATACGTTTGCGCTACATCATTGTATGATGTAGGTTTTGGTGCTCAGCATTCAGACCGCGCTTAGCTCGACCTTCAGCCTGTACTCAATAGCTTTAGTGTTGCGTCCTCATCATTCGAGAACGTTTCTCTATGCTTTTGACTTAATTAGTTTGTTATTTAGTTTTCAATATTTTAGAGTTAGCTGGGGACTTGTCTGTCACGCCCCGAGCCTACACCCTGGGAGGGACTGACACTCAAGAACCATTTCTTGCCCCAAGCAAACCCTTGGCCTGGCTAGACTCTCAGCGGAAGACTTTAAGCATTATTACAAGGATCAAATGCATTTATAAAACAACTGTCTCAATTTAAACTCAGAACGTTTAAGGTTAAAACATTCAAACTAGCCATAGATGGCAACTTAAGTCTTATAGCAAAACATCTAAAATACAAGACTAAAGAACTATGCATACTCGTCTATGAAGCCTCTAAAACAAAGAGGGATGTCGGGACAAGACTCCTGATCATTCTAACAACTAAAATACTAAAGCAATGTAAAAGGAGTCCTCTAGAAAGCAAGGAGGCTCACCAAATGACTCTAAGTGCTCAACTGGATCAACGAGTCGCTGGATGCTGATCCTGGTTACTTGTGTCAGCATCGTAAAATGATGCAGGCCAAATGGCATCAGTACATTAAATGTACGAGTATGCTTGGGGAAAACTAAATATGGCATAAGCTTGAAATGAATATGAAAGGAACACTTACCTTGGATTTACTCAACTCATGAATAACTCAACTCAAATGCAAGGTAAAAACAATAATAATAGTGCAGTTTATACAAAGCATTAAAAACAGTAGGTGACAACTCAATGTTTTAAAGAAAATACAATAGCAACTCAATTACATATAAAGTAATATAATATTGTGGGAGTTTCTCTAACCACAACCACCACTATGAGCCTAAGTGATGATACAACGTCTTGCCCACACAGCCCAAACTGTCCTATACTTTGCCGTCATATAGAACGCCTTAACTAAGTTGATCCACTAGTCTATGCTAAAAATCACTAAGTATGACCCTTTCTACCCATGATGGCTATATGGTTTATGGAGACTTGAGTTATTATGAACTCATCCCCATATCGGTGCTCAATATTACTCCCAAAATATACTCAGCTCATATGTTTGTACAAACAAAACTCTTTTTGTGATTTAAGATAATTACTCAAAACTAGCTTAAAAGCTCTCTTGGAAATCGGTGTTTCCTTTTTTGTTTAAATGTGAAAACATTTACTCTTTTGGGAATACATAGTCCCCATATACTCTTTTGAATAAAAAACTTTGATCTTTACTCTTTACTCAACTCAAAACTCAAGTCTTAAAATAAATTTAAAACGTTTGCAAAAGACTTTTGAAATGACTCTAAGAACTCTCTAGACTTGGCTCTTAACTTTCCTTGAATTCGAATTTATGGATTCAAGGATTGTGATTTGTGATAGGAAGGATCTCATGATGTTTAGGAGTGTTTTTAGATAGTTAAACATGAGAAACGATCAAGAAATCAATGTCTAGAAGAAAGTCCGCGACGCGGAGATGCATTTTATTATTTGGTCGCAAAATAAATTTTGAGGCAGAACAGTCTGTGACTGCTCCGCGATGCGAAGAAGAATTTCCCCATCCTGAAGAACAAGTCTGTGACGCGGACCTGGTACCTAGATTCGCCCGACTTTTCCTTCTTCGTTTTCTAACCCCAAATCACCTAAATTTCAATTCTTTTTCTCAATTCCTCTTTAATTTCAGATACCCAGTACATGAACATAGAATCTAATCAAATATCACTCTAAAAATCGACACAATTCCATCAAGAACTCAACAATCCCAACAACTCTCAAGAACTAAAGCCAATTTCAAGAACATATATCAAGAACATCAAACTTCAACCTTTTTAGGATGAATTCACGCTGAAATAAACATGTTTGGCGTGTGGGTGAACGAACCCAACACTATGAGAGTCTCACATATCTCGTAGGGATTAAATCCTTGGCAAAATCCACACGAAATTGCACGATCTTGACGAATCTTGAACTTTTCTTCTCCTTTCTCCTCTTTTCTCTTTTTTCCAAGCCTAGCGTAAATTTCCAATTGTCTAAACTGATATAATTCTGATTAGACCCCAATTAAACCCCTAAAATTGAAATAAAATAATTGGGTAAGGAAAAGACCAAACTACCCTTCCAAAATCCAGATTAGGCTTTCTTTATATAAACAACCCAACTTCGAATGGGCATATCTCACTCATATGAACTCGGAATTGAGCAAACTCGGCGGCGTTGGAAAGAGAGTTCAAAGGTCTTTCCTATGGTATATGGAAACACACATAAATCATTCTGAGCTAGGAGTTATGGTCATTTTAAGTTGACTAAAACTCAATCTTAACATAACTTAACCAATTTTTCCAAATTTTCCGTTCTTTCCAAAATTGACTATTTATAATTCTAGCTCTTTCTAGTTCTTTCAAAGAGCGAGATATTACAATATCTCCCCCTTGGGAACATTCGTCCTCGAATGAGATTACTCTTAGTAGGCTAAGGGTGTAACATCTAACATTCAGCTCAAACACCCAACAACCAAATCAAACACAGTAAGCATATCAATTTAAAGAGTACTAAGAAGAGAACTAGTACATTGATCTGGAACTTCTCCAGGCTCAAAGAGATGTGGATATCTCTTATTCATATCTTCCTCAGCTTCCCAAGTAGCTTCCTCAACAAACTGGTTTCTCCAAAGAACTTTGACTGATGCTACTTCCTTGGTCCTCAACTTGCGAACTTGTCGATCTAGAATCTGAACAGGAATTTCCTCATAAGATAAACTATCCTTGATACCAATATATTCGGTTCGTATGATAACTGAAGGATCCCCCATACACTTCTTCAACATGGAAATATGAAATATCGGATGAACTGTTGCTAACTCTTGTGGTAGCTCTAACTCATAAGCTACATTGCCAATCCTCTTGGATATTCTGTAAGGACCAATATACCGGGGACTAAGCTTCCCCTTCTTACCAAATCTCATAACACCCTTCATGGGTGAAACTTTCAAGTAGACCCTATCATCTACCTCAAACTCTAACTCATTTCTCCTAACATCAGTGTAGGATTTCTGACGACTTTGTGTTGTTTTCAACCTCTCTTGAATAACTTTCACCTTCTCCATAGCTTGATGAACTAAGTCTGGTCCTATTAACCCAACTTCTCCAACCCCAAACCATCCAATTGGAGATCTGCATTTTCTCTCTCATAAAGAGCTTCATAAGGAGCCATCTGGATGCTAGAGTGGTAACTATTGTTGTAAGCGAACTTGATGAGAGGTAGGTGATCATCCCAATTACCTTTGAAATCAATCACACAAGCCCTCAACATATCCTCTAAGGTCTAAATAGTGCACTCTGCTTGACCATATGTTTGAGGATGAAAAGTAGTACTCAAGTTCACCTTTGAACCCAAGCCTTTCTGGAATGACTTCCAAAAGTGTGCAGTAAATTGCGCACCTTTGTTTGAAATAATGGAGACCGAAACTCCATGAAGTCTAACTACTTCTTGAAGATACAACTTGGCATAGTCCTCTGTTGTATGGGTAGTCTTTACCGGTAAAAAGTAGGTTGATTTCATCTTTCTATCAACAATCACCCAAATAAAGTCATGTTGCCTGCGAGACCTTGGTAAACCTGTGATGAAGTCCATATTGATCATCTCCCACTTCCATTCCGGAAGTTCTATATTCTGAGCCATACCACCGGGCCTTTGATGCCCTACCTTAACTTGTTCGTAGTTCGGACACATGCAACAAATTCTGCAATGCCCTTGTTCATACTACTCCACCAATAAACCTCTCTCAAGTCACAATACATCTTTGTGAAACCCAGATGAATGGAATATCTTGAGTGATGAGCTTCCTCCATGATCCTCTCTTGGAGTTCATATCATTAAGGTCTCTTGGTCACACTCTACTCATTCGTCAATGTTGTCAACACCTCTAGAAGTCTAAGATAATCCCACAACAAAGTCAATGGTGATGCAATCCAACTTCCACTCCATAACGGGTAATCTCTGAAACTCACCACCCTGCCTCAAATGCTCGGCATTCACCTGCTAACAACACAAGCAATGTGTCACATAGTCTGCAATATCTCTCCTCATATTATTTCACCAGTAGTGTTGCCTCAAATCATGATACATCTTCACGATGCCCGAAAGGATAGACTAGAGCACAATTGGGCCTAAATTTAAAGGGGGTTAAAGGAAAATTTGGGCTAAACTAAAAGGGGGTATCAATTGTAATTTATTTTGGGTCATGAGTATTTGCTTAATTAGTTTGGGTTGAACTATGAAATTGTAAATATTTTGTGTTTTGTGGCCCATTTACCTTTTTTCTTTATAGAAAAATAGCCCAAAACGGTCATGGGCTCAACAGAGCTCAGTCCAAGGTCATTAGTCTGTTGTTGCTTCCTTATTTTTTTCAGTGTTATTTATCATTATTACAAAAAAAAAAAACTTATTTTGTTTTTTTTCTGCGTTTTTAAAATTAAAAAAATATTCCTTTTTTTTTCAAATCTTTATCATGTATTAATATTGTATAAATGGTGTAAAAAAGAGTATATATAATGTACAAATAATTATATAGTGTATATTTAATGTATCAATATTTAATAAGTAGCCATGTAGTGTATATGTAATGTATCAGTATTGTATAATAGTGTATAAAAGTGTATGGATATTGTATAAATAGTGTATAAATATGTATATAAGATGTATAAATATGTATATAAGATGTATAAATATGCATATAAGATGTATAAATAGTTATATAGTGTATATGTAATATATCAATATGTATACATATGTATGTAATGTATCTACACAGTATAAATGATATACAATCGTGTATCGATATTAATAAATAATTATGTATTGTATCAATATCAATATTTATTTGCCTATCATACATTCCCACCTTAATAAATAGAAGAATAAATAAAATAATAATAAAACAACATAAATATTCATTTTTCCACAAAGATGTGAAACAATTAGAAAAGGAAAAAAGATTTAAAAAGGGCAACGAAAAATTGTAAACAACAAAAGTTTTTTTTAATAGCACAAAAACAGAAATAAAAGATTAAGAAAAATAAAAAAATGACCATGCATATTAATATTTATTTGACTATCATGCATTCCCATCTAAATAAATAAAAAATAATAAAACAATATAATATTTATTTTTTCCAAAAAGGAAGTGAAATAAGTAGAAAAGCAAAAAAGTTCTTTTAAAAAAGAACAACTAAAAAAAATGTAAACAACAATTTGTTTGGGTTTTCTAAGCCCAAAACCTTCAGCCTTTTCAACGAAAAAAAGGATTAATTACATAAAATATAATCATTTTATCCGAATTGGGCCATTTTGGGTAATTTTTAAAGTTGGGCCAGAAAAGTGGTAACCAAATATTACAGCCTGACAGATGATGTAATTTTTTAATATATATACCGCTACATGAATTGTTTTTTAAAATAAAAAATCTTTAAAAGATTATAGAATGGCCACAACTCGAGACCAAAAACATCATGGAAGACATCTCAAGCAAAGCTATTAATATGAAGTCGCACCTGTCGAATCCACAATTCATATTTCATGTTCTTCTACTGAAATCCACAATTCATTAGGAAATTGCATCTGCCGAATCTTCTCATCCTGAGGGATGTTTCAGCAATTGGAGTGTTCCATCTTCTAGATTTTTCAACGCCTACTACACATCTGGCTAATGGAAATGGGTAGATGGTGTGCTGCCCTGCTATAAGGAGATTATGGAATGCGTCAAGGTTTATGATGTCATATATACTTTCTTGTTCACGTATGACTATGATGATAACATACTATATTCTTTTTGTGAGCTTTGACTTCAATCCACCAATATTCTTTCAACTTCCATTGAATAAATATCCAAATCACTTAGGAATTTACAAGTGTTTTGAAGTCTTCCTGTGCAAGGGTCCTTTTATGATGAAGTTATTTCCTCAATGAAGGAATTAACATAGATGGACACTCACGAGAATTTATTTCTTATCCATGATTGACTGAAATTTGATTTAGAGGACCGAATAGATATGTTGAGCCACAACAAAAGGTGTCAAAGGGATGAGCCACAAACCAAGGTTGAACCATAATCCTTTTGGACATATTGGTGTAGATTAGCTCTTAGGTGCAGATTAGATATCATATGCACTCTATGGTGCAGATTAGCTCTTCATCTTGCATGCTTGTGGTATAAATTCATAAATTGATCATCAAATGTGAAAATTATCAGTCACTGGATCCCACGAGATTCAAAATAAAAGTTCCGCCATATATTAAAGTTTCTAAATAAAGTACCTTAGGAATCGAGCTGATTTCGTTTCTGAAGTTAACTTCTAAACTTGATGTAGCAGCTTCACAACTTTGTATGTCTTACCAAGACATTTGCCTTTTTGGCGTTAGATTGTTCAAAGGATGAACAACTTGGTTTTATAGTGCCATGACCCCTTTGGTTATTTGCTTGCTTTTATATGATATTGCTATTTTGCCTCTTCCCTTAGCTTCTGTGTAGTGATTGTGATGTTGGAATGTGTGACACATTTTTCAAGGTGGTCAGGAGAGGTTCTTTTTTCTAAATTTTCCACTTTGGTGTTTTTTATGTTGGAAGATTTAACTTTGATCAATAATTGGAGAATCTGATGTCGTATGAGATTTCTGTCACTTTCATCAGCTCTGAAAGGTCCATTTTAAATTGGTATCATGTTGATTCGGGTCCTGAAGCCTTTGATGTGAGTTTGAGTCATTAGGTGAGATGTTTTTAGAAGTATAGTAAACGATTGACTTCGGTCAATGTTCTTGGTAAACAAGCTGGGATGAGAATTTTGTTAGCTTTATATTAAGCTCCTAAATGTTGAATTTGATTATGAATTACTTGTGGTTTGGATCCCAAGGTTATCGAGATGATTTTATAGTGCTTTGTGTAAGTGTTGACTTGAGTCAATATTTTATCGAGACAACCTCTATTGGTTGTTTCATCGATTTTGCTGAGTTCGAAATGTCATTTTTATGGTGTATAGTTTGTTTGCATGCACGCGGTTCTAAATGAATCTCAAGCCTCCATCGAAGAATTTTCTCAACCTTAAAATTGAGTAGATGGAGTTGATGTCGGTGCATCCAACTTTGTTTATCGCATTCGCATGCTTGGAGATGCTTTCGCAAAGAATAGTGAAATGGTTTTCATGATTGCGAGCTTGGAACTGCGATCGCGAAGGCCAACTTCCATAGTCAACACGATCATAAACATTGGCAATCGTGATCATGATGAAGGGTCAATGGACCAGTTAATTGTTATAAGTTGCGATCATGATCGTATGGATCACGCTATCACGATGAATAATTGTTTGACAGTTATATTAGTTTTGACAATTTGCAGTATGCATTTCTCGAGACCAACTTCATAGAAGGCGATCTTCAAATCGAATTTAAGGAGAAATTAGTAGGAAATTGTTGGAGGATTGTGTGGGAGAATATTAGGGATCGTAAATCTTCTGTTATCTTGTAAGTTTTCATCAAATTCCTCATTTAATTCCCTTTCTTAAATTGCTCTTGAGCTCTCTTTGGTGGGGCTATTCTGAGCTTGATTGGTGTTTGGAGTGTGCCCAATTTTTGGGGCCTAAGTTCCTTGAGTTGGCTGAGACCTTGTGACAAAATCAATTTTGTGATTTCACGCGCGGATCCCATGCTTTTATTTTTGATGTGATTTTTGGAATTGAATCTTTTTATGACAAATTAGGTATCATTTTGCTCATATTAATGTCTACATCGCTAATTTGATAGCGTGACATTGTTTGGAAGTTGCTTAAAAGGAAAAGCTCAAGAATAGAGGTTTAAGTGTGGTTTCGTCCTGAGGTAGGTTACAGTTCCCTATTTTTAGACTTGGCTTAGTTAGATTTTTTATAAATTGAGTAGCACTGATCGTGAGGAAGGTTTTAGGATGATATTTTAGGTTTGTATGATCCTTAGTTATACTTTTAGCCATTTTGGGTTATTAGTCTAGCTTTTTAACCGTGAAGCCTTAAATTAGGATTAGCCTTAACCTTGTTTAGCGTTATAGGATCCTTAAATTCTTTTAGATGGCTTAAAACTTAGAGTTACGTGTGTTGATTGCTTTAGTGTGGTTGTATGCCCTTTTATGCTTGTTTTCGGGCTTTTATCACATTATTATCATGTTTATGGGCCTGAGACTTTGAACTTGGACTGGCAGGAGTTCCAGTTTAGTACGACTGTAGTTTGATATGTGTCTACCTTGTTGTTTATATGGTCTGATTGTATTAAGAATGATTTGTATTTGGTTGGTATGAATTCATATGAACGACATTTTCATTTGTCATGTTTTGAGATAAAGATGATGACCAAAGTGTATTAGAGACTCTTAAACGTTATTGTCACGATCTTTACTTGTGTCAAGCTCCGAGTGGGCTTGTTATTGATATTACTTGAGGAACTTCTAAATTTTGAGCGTGTTATTGATTTTACTAAGTTTCTCCACATTTATTATCAATTTATTTTTGCATTGCTTTCATATTGAGTTTAGACTGACTTGTCTTGGTGGACTTAGATGAGTCCAATCACGTCCATTTTTGGATTGTGATAGCCATCCACAACTCGTGGAATGATCTACCGCTCGTGGACTCCTTCAGTAGAACTCAAATGATTCTGACAGCTTTTTGATTCTATATCACAAATCCATTCCACGAATCGTGGATTGGTTCACAACTCATGAGACTTAGACTAACTTTCAATACCGAGTTTACAAGGTTATTCCATGGCTCGTGGAATGGTCTACGACTCGTGAAACTCTTTATGTGAGACTCATACAAAATGACACTTCTTTGATTCAGTTTCATGAGCCTTATTCACGACTCGTGGATGCCGGTTGTGGAAACCTGGTACTTTAAAAATTCAAGCTAGTTTTTAAAGCTATTTTCTAAGTATTCGCAAGTTTAAAATCGGAGGTGTTACAAATTCACCATTTGATATTATGAAGAAAGTGAATTACAAAAGGAAAAGATGGACTGAAAACACTTACCCTCAAGAGAGAATAGCCCTAAAGTCTTGAGAAATTAAAGTTGCCCTTAGGGCTCTCTGATTAAATATTATACGTTATAACCAAGAATGAACAAAAAAATTACTTAAAAACCAAAGTAATTGTTTCATGACTTTCACTATAGACCATTCGCTTCGCTATAGTGAAGACTTTTAGCTTTGTTGTCCTCGCTATAGTGAAGGTTGCTATAGAGAAGCCTGACAGATTATTCCCATTTTTTTCATTTTTTGACTTTCATAAATCCTCAATCTGTGGGAACCTACACTGTCAGTTTTGTTGAATAAGTTCTCTCAAATGAGAGTTCTTCCATTATAGATAGAATTCTGATGTACATGCCTAGAAATCTGCTATATATCCCTAAATATATGTTATTCCTAATTGTCTCTGAAAATATGCTACATTAATATATGTTATCTCTTATCATCATTACACAAATATTTGGAGTTGTTACATAGATATGTACATATATTTAGAATCTGTCCAATCATGCTAACATCCCCCCTCAAATTGATTCCGGTGGATCAAAAGGCATCAATTTGCCTACTAGAAACTGATGACGTTGGGCCATGGACTTCTTAAGCACATCAGCTATTTGAAGATCACTGGATATATGTGGAAGAGTAATGATTCTCTTATCTACAACTTCTCTGATATAATGACAGTCCACTTCAATGTGTTTGGTCCTTTCATGATAAACTAGATTAGTAGCAATCTGAATAGCACTTGTGTTGTCAGCATGGAGATGAGTGGGATTATATGAGCAAATCCGATTTATGAAAGTAAACCATGAAGCCAAACAATCTCAGAGCAAGCAGTAGACATTGCTCGATATTTAGATTCGGTGGAAGATTTTGATACACGGTCTTGCTTCTTGCTCTTCCAAGATATCAAGGAATCTCCAAGAAACATGCACCAACCCGTGATGGAGCGACGAGTATCAGTACATCCAGCCCAATCAGAATCACTATATGCATTAAGTTGAATCTCAGAACCACTAGCATAGAATAATACACGAGTATATTTTCCCAACAGATATTAAATAATGCGACAGACAGCCACCAAATGTAGATGGTGGGGAGCCTGCATAAATTGACTCACTTGTTGAACTGCAAAAGAGATATCAGGCCGAGTAATAGTAAGATAATTTAGGCTCCCAACTAGTTGCCGATACAAAGTTGGATCAGGAAGAAGATCTCTTTCCGCACGGTAGTACTTTACATTCAATTCCAATGGAGTATTTACAAAGGACGATTCTTGAAGACTAGCCAAAGCAATCAAATCCTGAGTATATTTGTGTTGGTTCAAGAACACACCTAAAGAATTATAATGAACTTCTAACACCAAAAAGTATGTAAGAGTACCAAGATCTTTCATATGAAAAGAATCTTTAAGATGCTGCGGGAGGCTAGTGATTAGTGAAGAATCAGTTCCTGTGATAATAATGGCATCTACATACATAAAAAGAAGAACACAACCTGCAGATGTTTTTCGAAGAAACAAAGACGAGTCATATTTTCTCTACTCAAAAGAGAATTGAAGCAAAGTAGACCGAAACTTGTCAAACCAAACTCTTGAAGCTTGTTTTAATCCATATAAAGAACGCTTCAACTTGCATACATTTGATGTAGGTGATGAGAATAAACTAGGTGGGGGTTTCATATAAATACCTTCTTTAAGATCACCATGAAGAAAAGCATTTTTGACATCCATTTGATTAAGAGGCAAATTTTGTGATGAAGCAATGGCAATTATAGTTCGCACCGTAGTCATTTTAGCTATAGGGGCAAAAGTCTTGTCATAGTCTACACCATACTCATGTTTGTTGCCATGGTTACCGATCAAGAGTTCCATCAGAATGAAATTTAATTGAATAAACCCATTTACATCCAATTGGACGGACATTTGGAGGAAAAGGAACAACGTCCCAAGTGTGATTTTCTTTAAAAGCTAAAAGTTCCTCCTCCATTGCTTTTTGCCAACATTCAAGCGTGAAGGCTTGTGAGTAACCTGTTGGAATAGAGATGGTGGATGAAGTAGAAGAAAAACTATACAATTTAAGAGTTCGAGACACTCTGGTATATCGCCGAAGAGGCTCAAAAGGAGCAGACCTTGAAGAAATCTCATATTCTGGTTGTGGAGTAGTCTCAGGTGGCAGATTTGTTTTAGGATGGGTAAAGTTGACTGACGTCGTTCATACACAAATCCTGGTTTGAACCGCTTAGAAGACAATGGCAAATCCTCAAAAGTAGGAAGAAGAGAAGAAACAGAAGATGACTCAACATGAGTAGGAAAGAAATACTAATTCTCAAAGAAAATAACATTTCTAGAAACATGAAATTTGTTAGAACTTGTATCATAGCAAATAAAACCTTTCTATGAAGTACAATAGCCCATAAAAGCACATTTAATAAACTGAATGTAGAGTTTATTGCGTTGAGAAGGAGGCAGGTGCACAAAACAAACACAACCAAATATATGAAAACTATGATAGCTGGGATGCTTGTAAAAAAAGAGGATAATATGGAGACTTAAGATTTAACACTTTAGATGGAAGTCTATTAATCAAATAGATAAGAGTAGACAAAGCTTCAACCCAATATTTAGATGGAACACAGGACATGATCAATAAAGTACGAGTGACATCTAAAAGCGGACGATTTTTACGCTCAGTAACCCCATTTTGCTATGGCGTATATGGGCAAGAGCATTGTGATACAATTCCTTTCTCAAGCAAGAAATTATTGAATTCATGATACATATATTCTCCACCATAATCAGATCATAATATTTTGATGCATGTAGAAAATTGAGTCTCAACGTAAGCTAAAAATTTCTTGAATATGGAAAACGCTTCAGATTTAGATCGAAGAAAATACACCCATGTAAACCGACTATAGTCATCTATAAATGTCACAAAATACTTGAAATGAGCATGAGAAATAACTGGTGAAATGCCCCAAACATCATTATGAATGACATCAAAACACTTTGCAGCACGACTACCAAAATTAGGAAAAGGAAGAGTTTTACTTTTACCTAATTTACAAGTAGAACAATCAAAGAAAGCAGCTGAAAATTGATTTTTATTTCCTAATAAACCAAAATTGGACAAATGAGACAACATAATAGAATTTGGATGTCCTAGACATTTATGCCAAACCTCATTCTTAGTAGTGGTAGAAGCAAAAGCTAGACCGGGAGAGCTTTTGCAATATATATGGAAAGTTGTAAAACTATAGATAGCAACTGAAAAATACAATAATACTCAGTGTGTATATAAAAATACAATATAACTCTTTGGGAGTCTCTCTAACCGACAACCATCACTATGAGTTATGTGATGATACAACGTCTCACCCACGCTGCTAGAACTGTCATATACTTTGCCGAGGTATAAGACATCTCAACTATGTGGATCCACTAGTCGATGCTAAAAAGCACTAAGGAATCATCTAAAAAATATGACCCTTTCTACCTACGTCGGCTACATGGTTTATAGAGACTTGAGTTATCTGAACTCGTCCCCATATCGATGCTCAATACTACTCCCAAATTATACTCAGCTCATAAGTTTTAAAAACATAAATCTTTTTGTGGTTTGAGATTATTACTCAAAATCTTTCTCTAAAAAGAGATGTTACTCAACTGCTCAAAACTCTTTTGGAAATCTAAGTTTCCTCCTTTTTTAAATGTGAAAGCATTTACTCTTGGGAATAATTAGTTCCCATATATCATTTTAAGGAAAATGAACTCGAATCTACTCTTTCTCAACTCAAGTGCTCAAGTCTTAAAACAAGTGTAGAAAAAAGTTGTAAAAGACTTCTCAAAATATGGTTCATGCCGAATGATGGACGTGAACGACTCAATTCAAGGTTTTTAATAACCATACAAAGAACTCGATACTCGGAACTCAATAACTCAAAACTCAAGAACTTCAATGATACTACTCATTTCAAGGATGCTCAACTCATAAGGTTCATGCGGAATTATGGGCATGAACAACTCAACTCAAGGACTCAATGATACTCCTCATCACAAGATTTCTCAACTCATATGGTTCATGCAGAAGTATGGACATGAACTACTCAACTTAAGGACTTCATGGGTAACATGTAATAGTTCCATGATTAGGAATATAATCTCAGAAGGGTTAGGAACTCAATACTCAAGACTTATAACTTGAATATACTACTCCTCTCAAAGATACTCAACTTATAGAGTTCATGTGGAATTTATGGGCATGAACGACTCAACTCGAGGGTCTACATAAAAATATGGAACTCATGTATCCGACTCTTCTCATTGTTATACTTACTTCCTCAAAACTTAGCTCAAATCGATTGTTGATCTCAAAGGATTTACAATTAAACTCAAAGACTTTCTTGAACTCTACTCTTAACTCTCTCTTGAATGTGAATTATGAATTCAAGAGTTATGGTTCATGATATGAAGGATCTCGTGATGAAAAAGTAGACTCATGAATACATTCTCCTCATTCTCATACTCACTTGCTCGAGTCTTGAAAAAAGTCATTAGAAATTGTAGAAGACTCCTCAAAACAACTCAAAGGGACTTTCTAAAAAATGTTTGAAAGAACTCTCAAAAACTTGACTCTCAACTCTACCTTGAATTTGATTTATGAATTCAAGGTTGTGATTTATGATAGAAAAGATCTCGTGATGTTTAGGACTGTTTTTAGATAGTTAAACATGAGAATCGATTGAAAAACACTGTCTGGGGAGCAAGTCCGCCACAAGGATATGAATTAAAATGTTTGGTCGAAATAATTTTTGAAACAATGGATTCCGCGACGCAGAGAGAAAATTTTCACACTGAAGGAACAGGTCAGCGACGCGGACCTGGTACCTATTCCTTGTTCGACCATTTCCTCCTCGTTTTCTAACCCCAATTCGCCTAAATTCGATTATTTTCCTCAATTTCTCTTTAGATTTTGATACCCAATACAAGTACCCAAGAATCTAATCAAACACAACTCTAAAATCGACTATATTTCCTCAAGAACTCATCAATCTCATCTTAACACAAGAACGAAAGCCAATTTTAAGAACACGATTCAAGAACATCAAACCTTCATCTTTCTAGAATGAATTTAATGCTAAAAATAACATGATTGGTGTGTGGGTGAACAAACCCAACACTATGGAAGCTTACATACCTCTTAGGGATCAAACCCATGGCAAAAATCCGCAACAAAACTCAAGAACCTCGATGAACACTTTGATCCTCTTCTCTATTCTCTTTTTTTTCTCTTCTTTTCTCTTCTTGAACTCTCAACTAAAACCCTAAGCGTAGATTAGGATTATAAAACTGAAACTAATCAGTTTAAACCCCTAAAACCTTACTAAAAATGAATAAATCTGATTGGATAAGGAAAAAAACAAAATACCCCTTACTATTTTAGGTAACTTTCCTTAACTGGACAACTTGACTTCAAAATGGCATATCTCACTCATACGAAATCGAAACTTAGCAAACTCAATGGCATTGGAAAGATAATTCAACGACCTTTAATTTAATACCTTGTAGCCCACCTATTTATTTTGTACAAAAGGTTATGGTCGTTTGAAGTTGACCTAAATCTTAGAAGAACTTAGGAATGACTTGAGTGAACTCTCTTTTGTTCTTCTTGAAACTCAAGGTGCTACATCTAGTGACCTTAACACTTAAGAAATTTTTAATTACTTGGTAAAATCTCACTCACTAAGAAGAACGGTTCGAGTCTCTGTTCGAAAAATTTTCTGGGGTGTTACACATACATGCATTACAATGACGCAATTACCAACATACATCATGCAAAGATGAAATCACAACCATCACCTACCTCGAATCTAAGCTTGAATCCCCTAAGGCACTTGAATCTTCCCTTTCTGGATTCTTCCCGCTTGTTCTAGGTCTACAAACAGTTAATATACGCAAGGATCAACAATCAAAGGTCTAATTAACCGGATTATAACAAACCCAATAACCAAAGACCCAACTCATGATCCTAAGGTGCAGCTAGGGTTTTTTCCCAACATCCAATTCAGTCTAAAACCCTCCCCCAACAATATATGATCAAGATTCTAAGTTCTACTTATCAAAAAATGGATTAGGGAAGTAAAATCCATACCTTTAGCATCAAATTTAATGAAAAATTGTCAAGAACTTGCCTGGGTCGTCTCCTAGCTCTTAGGAACGAAACTTGGAGAAAAATAATGTTTTTGAGGTTTAATTCCGACTACATTCGCGACTGGCCTGCTACAACGGGACCTATCCCGCTACAGCGACCCCACTCTGGCGGCACTAATCCCGCTCTGGCAGCTTGCACGGAGACAGAACCTCGAAATCTGAGTTCCAAGCTCCCATTTCACAACACACTTTCAAACTAGGACGTTCTAAAATTACCCTTTCACGCTAAAATCAATTTCGAGAGTTCTACTTACTCGAATTTGATTCCGTAAAGTCGTATGGGTTCCTTAACGTCTTAGTTATCCACTCATGTAATCGCATTCCATATTAAACCTCTCATTTTCTACAAGATTTCCCTAGACCTCGTTGACTCCGATTTCGTCCAAATCTGAACTAGGTTAGAAAATTTCAAGTTACTACCAAAAAGTTTTCCAACCCAAAAAAATTTCCCACTGGCACTTCTATAACGACGAAATCAGGTCGTTACATTTTGACTTTTCAAAGCCCTAAACTAAAAGGTGAAAAAGAGTAAAGACATCATATTGTTCGTGTTTTGGCTCCATTCCACTTTGTTGTTCATGGTGAAGTAGAAGTGAGATTTGAGAACACAAGGTATGCTATCTAAAAAGAATCAATTTTATTTATCAATGTACTTTATTTGTTTTATATGTTTTTCTTGATTTATGAAGTGGTGTCATTATTTGATTGCTTGAATATTTTGAATTTATAAGAACTTCTTGATTTCTAAATAGTTAACTATAATTGTGATTCTTTTATTAGTAAACTTGTTATTTGTGCTAATATTTTTTTTTAAATTATTTTGTTTTGATAAGATTGAATAAAAGTGTAAATATTTAATTTTGTAGGTAAAATAATTCTTACATTCAAATCATCAATTCCGAAATGGATAAATTTCTCATCAAGTTACCAAAGCCAAAAGATGGTCAACCAAGTTCTAGCTCTAGTCAACCATTGGTGAGTTCACAAGTAGCTACTAAAGTTCAAACCATACAAATTCTTTTCCACTTTCAAATACGGATAATATGCTTGATTTTAAATCTCTTGAAGCAGATCCCAAAGACCAAATACCTATTTCATCTTATGGTCCTAATATTCGAGATGCGGTAAGGAGGTATTACATTCAAAAAAATCCATGTCAACCTATTGATTATATCTTCCCTAAAACTAAGTTTGGAGATAAAATGCATCAATTTCGACCAACTTGATTTAAGAGAAGATCTCAATGGTTGTAATATATCATTAAAGAAGACGCAACATTTTGTTTTTGTTGTTATTTGTTCAAGAATGAACTTGAAAGTCGTGGAAATGCTGGAGATTCATTTACAAGAAATGGTTTTAGGTGTTGAAACAAAGCTCTAGAAAGATTCAAAAAATATGTTGGTAAGGTAAATAGTATACATCATAAATGTTTCAATAGGATGCAAGATTTGATAAACCAACGTCAATCGATTCAATCTTATCTTGGAAAGCAAAGTGAAAAGGCAAGAAGTGATTATCGGATGCGTTTAAATGCCTCAATTGATGTAGCAAGATTTCTCTTGACATCGTCCATTTTGTGGACATGATGAAAGTGAAGGTTCCGAATATAAAGGTGCTTTTCTTGAACTTTTGAAATGGTATGGGGATAGAAATTTTGATGTGGGAAGAATAATATTAGGTAATACTCCACAAAATGATATGATGATTTGTCCGACAATTCAAAAACATATTGTGGAGGCTTGTGCTAAAGAAACAACTAAGGCTATCATTAAAGACTTGGACAGTGATTATTTTGGAATATTAGTTGATGAATCAAAGGATGTCTCTCATAAGGAGCAAATGGCTCTAATTTTGAGATATGTCAACAAAAGTGGAATGGTGATAGAGCGATTCTTGGGTATTGTCCATATAAATGATACATCTTCTCAATCATTAAAAAGGGCAATTTATTTTTTGCTTTTGGATCACTTATTATGTACATCCAAAATACACAGTCAAGGTTATGACGGAGCTAGTAATATGCAAGGGGGAATAAATGGTCTCAAGTTTTTGATTTTACAAGATACGTCATCTGCATATTTTATTCACTGTTTTGCTCACCAATTGCAATTGACACTTGTAGGTCTTTCCAAAAGAATTCGGATGTGGATAATTTTTCTATGTTCTCACTAATATTTTGAATACTATTAGAGCTTCATTTAAATGCAAAGATTCACTTCGAGAACATCAAGAAGATAAGTTCGAAGAGTTTCTTAAATTTGGAGAAATTCATACAGGGCAAGGTTTGAATCAAGAACATGGCCTCCAACGACCAGGTGATACTCGTTGGGGGTCTCATTTTAAAACCTTGGACAATTTCCTAATTCTTTTTTCTTCAATTGTTAATATGCTTAAGGATATGAAACGTGATTGTCTATATCATCTTGATAGATTTGCAGCAGAAGATCTTTTGAACAAAATTCATGAACTTGAATTTGTCTTTATGTTGCACTTGATGTTTAAGGTGTTGCTATTGACAAATGAGTTGAATAAAGTTTTACAAAAGAAAGATCAAGATATTGTTAAATCTATGGGATTGCTTGACCTTTCAAAGAAAAGATTACAAATGATGAGAGAGGATGAATGGGACTCTATGAAGGATGAGATTAGCTTATTTTGTGGTAAACATGGTATTTTAATTCCCAAAATGGATGAAGACTACTCTATTGAAAAATCAAAGCGTAAGAGGTCCAATATTTTAATTTGCATCACTTTCGTGTGGAACTATTTTATGCCGTCATTGATTTGACACTTCAAGAGCTCAATTATCATTTTGGTGTGATAACTAGTGACTTATCGGTATGGCTAGTTTGAGTCCGGTTAATTCATTTGTTAATTTTCACAAGGATATGATAATGAAACTAGCCGAGTACTATCCAAGTGAGTTTGGTGATAAAGAGCTTCGGGAATTCAATTTTCAACTCGATGATTTTATTGTCTATGCTCAAAAGTGTGATAGCATTCTCAACTTGAAGGGAATCAAAGATCTTGCAAGAATGATGATAGAGACAAAACTAGATCAAACTTGGCCACTTGTGAAGCTAACTTTGATTATTCATGTTGCTACCGCATGCGTGAAAAGAGCTTTCTCGTCAATGAAGTATATAAAGAATGATTTACGTATGAATGAAGATCTTTGAATGGTTGTTTAGTTTGTTGTATAGAGCGTACTATATTTTAAAATGTAAGTAATGATGTCATTATTGACCATATTCAAAATATGATAACTCGTCGAGGACAATTGTAAGTGAATGATATTTTTTGCTAATATATTACTATATAAAGGTTGTTGCTTGCTCATCAACTTGTTGTCATCGTAAATTTTATATAATTGAATTAAATGTCTATTTTGAAGATAATGGTGCACCATGTTCTTGAGATCCTGGATACGTCTCAGCTTCTAGAATCCTCTTTTTTTATTTCTCAAAATACATATATTTAATCTGGTATAGTAGGGACCATAGATTTAATAGTAGAGTCTTCCAATTATGGTATCGATACGAAAATAAGTGAATTAATACTACTGTAATAAATTACAGATTATTCCACTTGCTCTCCTCGATTTAATTTCAAAATCCAACATTTAATCTTATTTAACTCCCCATGTTAGAATTACCGATACCAATCAATTAAATCTATGATAATTTAATTCATTGATTAATTTAATCCTTTATTACAATGCTTAATTTATTTCATGTGACGGATATATACATATATAATCCACCTATAGGGTTGTCACATGAAAACTTATAAGCAATCATAAAGGGGTATCATCAATCTCAAGGTCGAGACATGGATTCTATCAACTAATTATTATTTCACAAATATGATTTATTATCATCCAATCTATCAGGAATATATTGACCCACGGTAGGGTCTCACCTTTTGACAGATCAAGATGACAAATAAATTATATTGATCATAATAATTATATCAAGATTAAGGGTGTGTTTGGTATGAAGGAAAATGTTTTCCTAGAAAATGTTTTCCTGGAAAACAAGTAGACTTTGGACTTATTTTCTCATGTTTGGTTGGTGAGTAGAAAATATTTTTCGGAAAAGATTTTTTAGTGTTTGATTTTTGAATGAAAAATATTTTTGAGAAAATATCTTTTATTTTTACTAGAGAGTAGAAAATAATTTTTGAATTGAAACTGAAAATATTATTTAATAATAAACTTATTTTTTTTTGGTAGGGGGAGGGTGGGGTGGTGTGGGTGGGGATGGGGTAGGGGTGAGATGGGTTAAAAAAATAAAATTTTGAAATTAAAATTATTTTTAAAAACAAATTTAAATTTTTTTGGAGGGGGGTGGGGGGCTGATGGGAAGGTCGCTGGTAGGGGGTGGGGTAAAAAAATAAAAAACAGAAATTGAAAATATTTTATAATAACAAACTTAAAT
>JAJOOR010007382.1:0-31259 GCA_036250505.1 Solanum acaule | reverse complement strand
CCCCCCCCCCCCCCCCCCCTTCTTTTTACAAATAAAAAGTTTGTGCATATAGCTAATTTCTGATCGAAAGTGAATTGGACCTACATACCTCATAACATTGTTGTTCATAGCTTTGAAACACATCGATCAGTTGATTCTTTGACTGGGAAAAAGATGAATAGAACTCCCATGTATATCATATTCCTATATCGCAAATACTTCCTATGATTACATATCTGGAAGTGTTAATCTTTTTCTTTATTTATCTTTTTGTGTATGTGTTCATCTCTTTCTTTTTTCTCTTGGCCCCAACTATGTGAATGACTGCATTATTTCTTCTATTATGTTTTTAAGGTCTGATAAATGCTGGTGATATTGCAGGAAAATGTCAAAACAAAGCATCCTCAGTTGCTATATGAGTCAAAGTTGTATAGAATTTTGCAGGGAGGAAGTAATAGTCGTTTCTCTGTGTTTTCTCTCCTTTTGACTATGTTTTCATGAGTAATGGTACTAATTCTGATACTTCTGTTTTAGCTGGAATACCAAATGTGAGGTGGTACGGTGTGGAAGGAGATTACAATGTTCTAGTCATGGATTTGCTTGGACCCAGTCTTGAAGATTTATTTAATTTTTGCAGTAGGAAACTTTCCCTGAAGACAGTTCTGATGCTTGCAGATCAAATGGTAATAGTTAGAATAATGCTTCTTATTTAGTCTTAGTCTACCTAAACTTGTCGGTTACATGGCTATTCCATTTTTTACTGCAGATAAATCGCATTGAGTTTGTTCATTCTAAATCATTCTTGCATCGAGATATTAAACCAGACAATTTTCTTATGGGCTTGGGAAGGCGTGCAAATCAGGTCCGATATTTTGATTATTAATTTTTACTCTTTGTTATCACAATTTCCCAGGATTTATGTATTACTATAGTTTAATTCGACTTAAAATGCAGGTCTACATAATAGACTTTGGTCTGGCCAAGAAGTACCGAGACACTTCAACTCACCAACACATACCTTACAGGTAACTTGATAGCTCCCATTTGTAAGAGCATTAGTGTTTGCAGTGACTGTTTCTTTTCGTTGAGAATATGTTACAGTATAGTTCATAGGAATTTCTCCCCTTGTCAAATTGTTCTTCTCCTTGATTTTAATAGGTGCAGAATCTTTTTTCAGTTTGCTTTAGAACTTCCATCTGAAGAGAAAAGACTGAGCAGTTTATATACATAAATTCCTACCTTTGGATATGATGAGGCAATTTGAAGAAAGTTTTTGTCAATTATGAAAGAAACAGATATGAATTTTTCTTTGCTCTAATTAGCAAAATGTAACACTCCAGCTGGGGATATGTGATAATTACAGATTGTGGTGTATGGATGATGCTAAGACAATTCGAAGTGCATTTCAGTAAGATCTGTTATGTAACAAATGCATGTCTTGAAGTTACCCAATGCATGTCTTGCTGCTGCGAAAAATCTTATGATGGGAATATGTCTATTCCATTTCAGAAGACTGTTACGTAGCACTGCATCATCTTTATTTATAAGTGTCCCCAAGTTCTTTTCTGTATGAATGCACATGCATTTGTGTTTTGTATTTTATCTGTGCCTTATAAGATATTTTGCACTACAGAGAGAACAAAAACTTGACAGGCACTGCAAGATATGCTAGCATGAATACTCACCTTGGTATTGGTGAGTGTTCCTGTTATTTATATTTGTGTGCTTATTCTTTGTACAGCTTGAAACAATGCTGTATTTCTCACTTAATATGCTATTACTGTTGTTGTAGAACAAAGCAGGAGAGATGATTTGGAATCTCTTGGATATGTACTGATGTACTTCCTAAGGGGAAGGTAAATTTTGCTGCAATTTCTTTCCTCATTGTTTTATTCAGCTTCTTTTGACATCTAGTTTATTGCAGTCTTCCTTGGCAAGGGCTGAAAGCAGGAACTAAGAAGCAGAAGTATGATAAAATTAGTGAAAAGAAGGTGTCAACATCTATTGAGGTAATTTATTTGCAAATTTGGTGATTGGATTTTCTTTAGACACATCTCTGGAGCATTGGTCTACAATTTTGCAGGCTTTATGCCGGGGTTATCCTACTGAATTTGCATCCTATTTCCATTATTGTCGTTCACTACGCTTTGAGGATAAACCAGATTATGCTTATCTGAAGAGAATATTTCGTGACCTCTTCATCCGCGAAGGTCTAAATGAATTTTGAAAGATTTTTTTTAGCTTTATCTGGTAATATGCAATCTAGGCTCCCTTACACTTCTATGTGCATTGCAGGCTTTCAGTTTGACTATGTTTTTGATTGGACCATATTGAAATATCAGCAATCCCAAATTGCAGCTCCTCCTTCCCGACTTCTTGTAAGTGATGACATATCGCTTTTTCTACATGTGTGCAGAGATTATATCTTATGATGGCTGCTTTTATTAGGGCACTGGTGCTGGAACCAGCTCAGGCATGCCCCAAGTTATCCCTTGTGCAGAAAGGCCGTCAGGTGATCTTCCAGTATCCTGTCCTTATTTTTGTATTCTAAATTGAAGACATTGAGGTTTATTTTTATTGTCTGGCTTCGTCACTTACTGGTGAGCGTACTGGTGGAGACCTTCCTGTCTCTTACCATTTGGGATTTTCATTGTGCCTACTCTCAATAATTTGCAGGTGAGTAAGAAGGAAGACAACCAGCAGATGCTTCTCGAAGGAGATATTCTGGGCCGCTTGTAAATGCAGGAAGTTTGTCCAAGCAGAAAAGTCCTCTCAGAAATGATTCTACCAGCAAGGATGCTATGGTAAGTTAGTTGGATTAACTTAGATAAGATGGTAAGATTCTTAAATTCCGGAGCTTCTAGGATATAGATTAGTCCATAATCGATTGTCAGAGATCAGTCCATGATCAATTGTAGTGAATCCTTGAGTGTAAGTGTGCAAGTGTGTAACTGTCGTTTTGTTGAAGTGCTCTGCCAGTTCTAAAATAACTCTTGCTTCAGAATTCAGATGATTTGGACAAAGAATCTAGTTGTGTATTTCCTTAGTCCCAGGAAAAACAAAAGAAGATAATAGTGTTTCAAGTTGTTGATATGGAACTTGATATATGCTATATCTGATAAGTGATCTTTTTTGCCACATTATGATGAATCGGCCAATTTTTCAGTTGCCAAGCTCCACTTTCCTGGGACGATCAAGTGGATCATTGCGGCGAGGTCTAGTGTCTGGAAGCCGTGAGACTTTCACTGTAGGAAATGACTCTGATCCTACACGTTCTCGAGCGCCTGAGGCTAGTCCAGCGACCATGCACAAAATATTAAGTGGACAGAGAATCTCCCCTCTTGTTGGATCATCAGATCCTAAACATGCTTCATCTGGCCCTGGTGTGAAGAACTATGAATCCACACTGAAAGGAATTGAGAGCCTACATTTCGATGAGGAAGACAAGGGTCACTAATGATTGGAAACCCTTTCATCACATTCTTGTAAATTTCTGACTTGTGGTAGGAATTGAGGCCCTGAAAGTAGATTTAAAAAAAAAAGAATTTCGGGGTTGGAAATTAGGGATCTAGAGCGTGTGTTGGTGGCTATATATAAATAGATAGCTTTGAATGATGCTAATGCATAATGTGAGATGGTTTCAATACAAGCTCATTGTTGTGCATGTTTCAAAATTGTGCTATAAGACATCTCCTTGTCCAGATGATGTGAAAATGTATATTTAAATGGTCCGCAGTTATATTCTAGTTTCACTTGAGATTTCCCTTCAATTTATTTTTGCAACAAAGTGAAGCGTACGCCCATTTTACCATGGTAAGTTGAATGTGTGTGCCACCTTACTTGCAGCAAGTGAGATTTCTAAGTGCCTGTCTATTGCTGGAGTTGGTAAAATGGGAATGCTAGAATACCCTTTCTGAGGTCAGGATTACAAATTGACTCTCTAGTTATGTACGTTTTTTTTATCTTTCTTCCCTAAGTATTACATTACAAATAATATAATTTGAAGTAAATGTGTCCAAGGGAGCAATAGTTCAATCTGCATTAGTAGAGATGGTTCAATCCACTTAACTTTTAAACCGCCTCGTGTGACAATCTTGTTCAGCTATTTGAAGGTAAATCAATGTTCATAAGGCACTAAGCTACTGACGCTTAGTTAGGCGAGAAAGAGTTTCAAGTCATGTATATTAAATCAGTCCTGCATAATTTTCTTTTCTCCATTTTTTGATAATTAACATCTCAACAACTTTTTCTAGCTAACATTTCAACAATTGTTTTTTAATCGCTAATTAACTGTTTCTAATTAATATTTCAACAACTAACAATCACGGGACTCGTCTAGTTTAAATTTAAATAAAAAGAAGTTAAAGTTAGTCAAAGTTTATATCTTTGATTTTTACTGACTACAAACATTTAATTTTCTTTGAATTCCTATTTGGTACCGCAAAACCCGCCCCACATTAATTTTGGAAATAATTACTTCAACCCGCTCCACATAACTTTAAATCCACTTGTCCGCCCGCCGCCTCACACCAGTCCCGTCCCATTGTTATCCCGTGTACAAAGAATAGCGAAGACCACTGGTATTCTGGTTAACTTTCACATGTACACACTTTTTTTAGGGGCAAAGAGCAAAGTTATAGCTTGGTTGACAAATTGTACATAACGTCACAAGTGACAAGACACATAATTTTAGATAATGAAGAACTACAAAACTAAAGTTAAACAAAGGAAGATCTATCAAGAAGACCAATTCAAACTTCTCAATCATCCTCCTCAACCTCATTGTCAGCAATGTTGAAGTACCTCAACTCATAAACATTACGATCCTTATTTGAGGAAATTACTCGGAGTCGATCACGGACACTATTCTTCTTTAGATACTTCTTAGTCAAGTATTTCAAATACCTCTTGGAGATGACAATGATTTTGATTTTGTCACGAGTGACAATCACGGGGTCACCAAGAGCTTCAGCCTTGATGCGCTCCTGCAGAAACTTCTCCAAGGAGGCGATTTTCATGATGTTATCCTCAATGAGCTTTGCACAATCCATCACGAATGTGGCTCCCTTCTTCTTCCCACCCTTGGTGGCTCTGCTACTTCCGACGATAACAGGAAAAAATCCTACCTAAAAAGCTGCAGCGATTTGGGAGGAACAATGAAAAGAGGGGTTCTCACGTGAAAAATGAGTCCAAGTCTTGAAATTAAAAAAGGTGACAACTTTAACTAACCAAGCTCAAAATTTCTACTAATTAGGGATTAAATTAAGTAGGGGGTAAAATGTATTTTTTAGGACTTCTAAAACTTTGATAAAATACAAAAATAACCCACCCTCCCCCACAACAAACTGTTCAAATTACTCATTCAAATTTTCCCTCTACCCTTTCCCCTACGAACAAAAATGACGTTTCAGGTTCATCTTCTTCTTCTTCTTACCTGGGACTGAACTTCCCTTTCTTGCCAAATCTCATCACCCCTTTCACGGGTGACACTTTCAGGAAAACCCAATCATCAATTTCAAATTCTAAATCCATTCTCCTTACATCAGCATAGGAATTCTGCCGAGTATAAGCTATCTTTAAGTCTATTTCTAATGAGCTGAACTTTCTCCATAGCTTCATGAACCAAATCTGGCCCAATCAAGGTTGCTTCACCTACTTCGAACCAAACAATCAGAGGCCTGCATCGACGCCCATATAGTGCCTCATATGGGGCCATTTGAATACTAGAATGAAAGCTATTATTATAGGAAAACTCTATAATAAGTAGGTGATCATCCAAATTACCCTTGAAATCGATCACGCAAGCTCTCAACATGTCCTCTAAGGTATGAATGGTACACTCTGTGTGACCATCCTTCTGCGGATGCAATGTTGTACTGAGATTACCTGAGTACCAAAACCTTTTCGAAACAATTTCCAGAAATGAGATGTAAACTGAGGACCTCTATCTAAGATGATAGACCAGGGAACCCATGCAATCTGACTATCTCGCTAATGTAGAGTCTAGCATAATCCTTCGCGAATCTGTAGTCTTGACAACCAAGAAGTGAGCTGACTTAGTGACTATGTCCACCATCACCCAACTAGAGTCATGTTGTCTGTGAGCACGAGGTAAACCCGTAATGAAATCCATGTTTATCACTTTCCACTTCCATGTAGGCTTGTTAATCTCTTGAGTCACACCTTTTGGTTTTTGATGTTCTACTTTAACTTGTTGACAGTTAGGACACTTAGCCACAAAATTTGTAATATCTCTCTTCATGTCGTTCCACCAAAAGACTTCCCATAGATCACGGTACATCTTAGTGGCACCAGGATGAATAGAATGCTTGGAATTATGGGATTCTGTAAGGATATGCTTCCTCAGCTACCCACCTTAGGAACACAAAAACGACCCTGGCAATGAAGCACACCATCTCCCTTGGCTAATTCTTTCTTCTCTTCCTCAATATGTGCCACACTACCCATGGATAATCTGCTGAGGGAGTCAACCACTATATTGGCCTTACCCAGATGGTAGAGCACGCAAAGTCTTTGAGAAATTCAAGCCATTTCCTCTGACAAAGATTCAACTCTTTTCGGGTGAACACATATGGGAGGCTCTTATGATCTGTGAACACATCCACGTGAACACCATACAAGTAGTGTTTCCAAATTTTTAGGGAAAACACTAAGGCTGGAAGCTCGAGGTCATTAGTCGGGTAGTTCTTCTCGTGGACCTTAAGTTGTCTAGAAGAATAACATATGAACTTACCTTGTTGCATTAACACACACTCTAGGCCGACCCTAGATGCATCATAATAAACGACATAACCGTCTGAACCATCTGGTAGAGTCAAGACATGAGTTGTAGCCAACCTAGTCTTCAATTCTAATAAGCTTTTCTCACACTCATCTGACCACTGAAACTTGACCTTCTTTTGAGTCAATTTGGTCAATCAGGAAGCTATGGATGAAAATCCTTCAACAAACCTCCTGTAATAACCAGCCAAATCCAAGAAACTCCTGATATCTGTCGGAGAGGTGGGTCTGGGCAAGTGCTACCAAGGAAAGAGACCGACTGCAACCAAAATTCACATTTGTTTCACTTAGCAAATAGCTGGCGATCTTTGAGGGTTTGTATAACAACTCTCAGATGAGTCGCATGCTCTTCCTGACAACACTCTGTTTATTAAGTCCATGAAAGTTACAGGAGAATTTGTTAGTCCGAAAGACATAACTACAAATTCATAGTGACCATACCTAGTCCTGAAGGTTGTCTTCGGGATGTCACTATCTCCGACTCCGAGCTGATGATAGTCAGATCTGAGGTCTATCTTAGAAAAGCAACTATCACCCTGAAGTTGGTCGAACAAGTAATCAATCCTGGGGATGGGATACTTATTCTTGATTGTGACTTTGTTCAACTGATGATAGTCAATGTACATTTTGAGAGAACTATTTTCTTTTTCACGAACAACACTGGAGCACCCCATGGAGAGGTACTGGGTCTGATGAAGCCCTTATCTAGAAGGTCTTTCAATTGATCTTTCAATTACTTAAGCTCGATTGGAGCAATTCTGTAAGGAGGAATCAAAATAGGCTGGGTATCTGGAAACAAGATCTATTTCAAAGTCAATTTCCCTTTCGGGAAGAACTCCAGAAATTTTTCCAGAAACACTTCTGGAAACTCATTTACTACTGGGACTGACTCAAGAGTTGGGGTTTCAGAGTTTGAATCCTTAACCCAAACAAGATGATAGATATACCTTTTAGGGATTATTTTCCTAACCTTAAGGGTACGAGATAAACCAACCTACAAGTACTGAGTTACTACCTTTCCAGTATAAGACTGGCTTGTTTGGAAACTGAAGACGAATGATCCTAGTCCTACAATCGACTGAGGCATAAAAAAAATGTAACCAATCCATGCCTAGAATGATATCAAAGCCTACCATTTCTAACTCTACAAGGTTTGGTGAGGTGACTTTCTAGGAAACTGTGACAGAGAAATTTCTGCATACCCGTCTAGCTATAATTGGGTCACCAACTAGAGTAGAGACTAAGAAGGGTTTTGAGAGAGTTTCTGGATTGACATAGAAGTTTACTGCTATATATGGAGTTATAAAATAAAGTGTAGCCCCTGGATCTAACAATGCATAAACATCTAAATGGAAGACTTGTAACGTACCAATGACCACATTAGGAGAATCATCCTTGTCCTAGCGAGCCTGAAGAGAATACAACCTTCTCTAGCACTGATCACCACCTGTACTAGACGAGGCACCTTGCTGAGTGGGGTGACCTGCTCACATTGCTGAAGTTGTAGACTGAGCCCTGTTAAAGTTACCTCCTTGTCCTTGCCTGGCAGAAGGGAAATCCTTCAGCCTATGACCAGACTGACCACACCCAAAACACCTCTCTCGACCTGCAAGACACTTGCCCAGATGGTTCTTACCACACTTCCGAGAAGATGGAAAAGTCCTATTACCTGAAGCACTCCCCTGAGACTTAGAGCCTGATGCCCTCCTTTTTGATCCTGTCAAAACTTGGTGGATGGAACACTAGATGATGAACGCGTTGGGGTTGTAGACCTCTGCTGAAATTGTGAGCGATTTACATCGCCCGACCTATGCTGAGAGTATTCATAGTTGCCTGTTCTAACCTTTTTGTTATCTTTGGCCAGTTCCTTTATCTTATCTCCCTCAACCTGATGAGCATGGGTCATTAGTCTGGAGATATCCATATCCCCTAATAGCATAAATTCCTACACTCGGTCTTCACTAGATCGGATACTCCAAATAAGAACTTGCTCATATGTGCTCTCGAATCGGCAACCATACATGGAGCATACCTAGAGAGTTGAGAAAAATTTAGCATGTATAACTCTACCTCAAGGTCTTAAACTCCTGAGCCTTAGCCTCCCTCAACTCTCTCGGGAAGAACTTGTCCAGAAAAGCTCCAATAAAATAATCCTACGTCAGAGGAGTTACAGCCACACCCTTGTTTTCTTTCCACTGTGTGAACCAAATATGAGCCACATCCTTAAGTTGATAGGATGCTAGCTCAACACTATTAGTATCAGCCACTTGCATTACCTCAAGAATCTTCTTGACCTCATCAATGAAGTTCTGTGGGTCCTCACAAACCTTCGACCCTAGAAACTCTGGTGGATTCATACGAACAAAGTCTCGAACCCTGGTTGCAACTGATCTACCAGTGGAGTTTGCAGGAAATGAGGCATACTGATTGGTCTGGTTGGCTACGGTCTGAGCCATTAGATGGATCGCATTATGGAACACTATATTCGTACCTCATGGTTTGGGACTGAAGGAACTACCTTAGTATTGTGTGCGTTAACATTTCGTGTTTTATCTCTCCGAGTAGGCATGATCTGAACCGTATAACGACGGATTGGAAATGAGAAGTTGAATCACACTTAATCACATGATAAATATAGCAATGAAGTGAAGTTTTTCTTAGAACACTTTGTAGCCTCCCCCTCATATGTGTGAAGCGCTTCACACTCATGAGCGAGACTCTACTTAGTGTGGCTTCCAGACACCCTAAGACTCTTGAACCTAATGCTCTGATACCAAGTTTGTCATGCCTCGAGGCTACCCCCTAGACGTAACACGAGACTTAGGATCACAAGTGACACCAAGCTAACCCTGAGTCTGACATATCACAAGCATACTTAAATATAACTAAGAAAGTGAAAACATAACTGTAAAGTGAGTCAAAACTAAAAGAACTCCAAGTGAGGATTTGACTGAAAATCCATGGGAAACAGCCCAAAACAACTTAACACTAACTCTATGTCTGAAAGCCTCTAATACTGATGAGCTGCTGGGATAAGTCACTAGCTAACTCTAAAAATACTGAAGGACTGATAATAAGCTAACTAAACCAACAACAAAGAAACATCCTCGAACTATGAGGGCTCACCACTAAAGTTGTTGAGTATGGGCTGGAAGTCGATTTAAGTGTGATCTGGATGTTGAGCGCATGAACCTACATCATACAATTATGTAGTGTAAAAGTATGCGTCAATATTTTAAATCTACTGAGCATGCAGGGTATAGATACTAAGCTGAACAATATAAACTGAACATGGGAATAGGCTGTACTGAAGTAAAGCTGAAAAACTGAAAACTGAACTAGATGCAATGACCAAATACTAATCATGAAGATGACATACTGAACTGAATACTGAAGTAAATGCTGATAAAATGGTCAATGCAATAAGAGTATGACCGTGGGAGCTACTATTAACTGACATGAACCACGTGAGCTAAACCTGGAGTCCAATGTATACACCCCATCGAGAGGACCCAATATACCTTATGAGGGGTATAAAGGCATGATTGTTGTGTGATCAATAAAAAATGATGCCCAACAGAGGGGACTTCTAAACCTATGTTGGCACGCAGTTCTAGGACTTTGAGGGTACGTTGAACCTGAGTCCAAGTTGGTGCTAAGTCTACTCCCAACTGAATATGTATAGATAAAATGCACTGAAATATTGAGTAGCTCAAAATACTGATATGCTATCTGAGAATGCAACATATATATATAAAATTTGAATTCTGAAGCATGATTTTCTAACTGATCTGCCTAGCAAGTATAATTCATGAAATGTTGATAGTTAATACAAGCTAGGTTTTTGAGTTCTATACATGGGGATATGCAAATTTTCCAAGAAACATGTTATTTAGATCGTGGAAACTATAGCAACTAAAATCACAACGAATCTCCAAGGTTTTGAAAACCCTTGGTCTGAACAATTTATGAGAAATTGAAGAACTGACTGAATTCTAGGGACCTAATGGGTCAAAAGAACCCACTAGTGACGTCCAACATATCTGGTGACGAAAACTACGTAGAAATCCTTTGGATTTCGGGGATAAACTTGAAGAAAACCTTTGCTTGTTCTTGGGAGAAACTGTCGCCTCTTTCTCTTCTTTTCTTTCTAAGTAAGATGATTTTATGAGAATGAGGATTTTAGGTAGTTTCCGACTAGTTTACTAAGCTTAGACTGGGTAAAATGATGTAGTAGGGGAAAAGACTAATGCGACCCTGACTTAAATGCTGCCGAAGTGACTTCAAGAAGGGCTTTGCGGGCTGTCTAAGGCATGATGGTCCGTCTAGCAGCTCGTGAAGATGCCCTGCCCGACATGGCTTCACTAAAATGAGTAACTTTTTACTTCCGGGCTCAAAATTATGCAAACTTAGTGGCGTTGGAAATAGGACTCAAAGACTTTTAATTTGATAGGTTATGGGCTACCTAAATCATTTTTTTTTATAAAAGATATGATCGTTTGAAGTTGACCCACCTCAAAGTTTGTCAAGCCTCTTTCACGAGCCACTTCACTGCTCGTGTGAAGCTCCATGGACCATCTAGTGGTCCATAGTCCTTCAGAGTATCCATGGTGGTTCTGTGTCTCCTTCACGGGCCACTTCACGGTCCGTGTGGAGCTCCACATACCGTCTAGTGGTCTTTCACATTTTGCTTGGTGCACAACCACGAGCAGGGTGATGGGGCGTGGTCCTCTTACGGCTCGTGGACCCCTCCGTGGTTTGGCTTTTCTCTTGTTCAATCTTAGTTCATATTTTTGAGGTGTTATAATAGTGATCTTGTACGTTGGGATAGTAGTTAGACAAGCAATATACGATAAATTGGGGAATTACACATATCAGTCAATATTATTATAGTAAAATGATTATTAGTTGAATTAATCAATCCTATATCATAATAAATGAGTCGATTTTAATTCAATTCAAGACTACAAATTAGATTTAATAGCGACTTTATACATTGAGATAGTTATTAGACAAGTAATGTGCAATCAATTGATCGAGCAATTGCACATGTAAGCCGATTTTAATTGATAAATAGAGTAGTGTTAGTCTAATTTTACACTAAAAGTTAGATCTAATAGATATTTTAATTAACTATGTTGTAGCAAATTAGCTACTTGCTAGGACAACTATAGTAATTGATGTAACATATATACATCAGGAAGTTCTCTACTTGCTAGGTCCACTATAGCAATTGCTGTAAAATATATCAACATGTTATCTACTTGTTGAGAATTTTGTAGCAATTGTTGTAACATACATTAACAAGTTTGCTATTTGCTGAATTTTATTTATCAATTTAGCGAGTTGTGAGTTGTCTAGCAATTGCTAAATTTTTAGTTAGTTGTTATAGTAAATTGATTATTAGTTAGATGGTATTAATTTATATTAAGTTAGACTTAGGATGTAACTCTCCTAGTGTTGCTATAATATCTATAGCAATTAAATTATTGTAAACTGTTGTAGTAAATTAATTCATCTGTTGTTATTAATGTAAACTGCTGCAATAATCGGTAACAATGGCATTCAATAACAGAAGTACCCAAACAACAACAATAACGACAAGTGAGACAAAGTTCACAAACAACAAGTAAAAGCGAGTGTTTTTATGAAGCATTTCTCTCAGAGCATGTAGTTCTTTTGTACCAAACCCTTTTGCATATAAAATATTTATTCTTTTTGTTGAAAATGATTCTCCGATACCTGTTCGCCTCTTATTTGCCTTTCTTCCCAACTTTCCTGGTTCAACATATGGAGGAGGTATTTCCCTTTTCTAAAATTTCAATGGTGGGACGGGTTTAATTTCCTCCTAGTATGTAAAAAGATATGTATCTACCTTATAATATGAAGAAGAATATTTATAAATCTATCTCCCATAGTCTTCACCCTATTAAGAGTGGAGCGCTGCCATAGAATGTGGATAAGGTATCTTATCAAGATCAAAGACTCTACAAGTATAATAAAATTTGCAATGTAAATCGACCACAACTGCATCATGACCAGAAATAACATATTTGTAGTTAGCAGTTTGATGAATCAATAAATTGTTCCAATATTAACATTTTTTGCAATGACCTCTTCTATTGAAGGAACAAAGATAGTTGGTGTATTGTGAAATTCCATACGTCTTTGATGAAATTTTTCTTCAAACTTCTTATTCATTTTATCAAATAGAGTAAAAATGAAAAATTCATTTTCATCAATACACAGTGCGTTAATTGACTCAGCAATGTTTGATGTCATGATATTAAATTTGAAAAATAAAAAATAAATATTTTATAATTTAAAGATATTTAAATTTGCATTTGTTTCATCAGTTACTGCAACAAATTTTATAGTTGCTACTGCAGATGCATCAAATGTAGCAGTTGTTGTAAATTACTACACCTCAAATATGTCAAGCTTTACAGATATATAAAAATAATAACAATAAAGTATACATGTTTCCCGAAAAGAATACCCTACTCCATCTGTGAAATTCAACGTGTTCAAGATGTGCGATGGCCCATAGAACCATATCTATGATTTGATTGAAGTGATCATTGAATTCATCTTCACTATATGCTTGTGCTTCTTTATAAAACTAGTAGACGATTTTTCCATTGTGAAAATTATTTTGGATATTTTCTTCGAGGTGCCACATGCAACATCCATAATGAGCTAAAGGGTAGGCAATTGAAATTATTTTTTTAATGCCAGCGATCAGAAATTATGCAAAATTCAGGGGTATCATCTACAAAGTTGCTCATTTGCTAAAAAAAATACCGATATGAGGCATCACACTCAGAATCAACAACACAAAAAGCTACTGAAGAAATACGTTTCTCTACATTTGGTGCAACAACAGATAACAACACTCCACTGTACATTTCTTTAAAAAATGTTCCATCGACAACTATGACTTTTCTCATTTGCCTAAAATCAAGAATTCAATCCCATATAGTCATAAAAAAATACTTGAACTTACTATTTTCATCAAGCTTCAAGGATGTCTTAGTTTTCGCATTTATTGCGCTAAGCATATAACGATATGCATCCATGCTCATGTGTTCCCCTTATCAAAGACTTTGCAATCTTGATTCCCTTCCAAATTTTTCAACAACTTATTTTACAGCTCAATTCCACATGGATTGAAGTCTTCATATCTTTTGTAGGTGGGATTTTACCATTGGAAAATTTATCTTTGAAGTATGCACTAATGACTTTTGTTGTAGAGTGTGAATTATGGCTCGTAAGATGTTGAGAACCACACGTGTGAAACATTTCATACTTAACATTTCAGAACTTTTAAGCTCTACTGCTCTCAACCACCACTTGCATTTCAGATGTACACACTTGACACTATACACCAAATGTGTGTTTATTATTTTTTTAAATCTCAAATCTTTCTGCACACAAGCATTTTTAATGCAATATCCAGAACTTGCTTATTTTTTAATGACATACCATTATAAAAAATTGTTTTGTCAGCTTGAACACGATTCAATTGTGTTGATTGTGTTATCGACGTATTAGAGACAACTTCTGGAGTAGGTGCTTTCTGTTCACCTTCATTTGCTTGCGAACCTTCACCATTTAACACTTGTTGATTTTGAGATGTATTGTGGTTCTCTACCACTCTTTCAACCACGTTTATCCTTAAAATAGGTGTAGCTTCATCTTCCAAATAAGTAAACAAACTAGCTTGATTTTTTAATCCTAAAAATAGCCGCCCTCTTCTCTTCACTACAAGTGTAAATGTAAGTGATGACAATATTTGACAACTCACAACCTAATTCACATTTGATAATGATTTCGTTCAAAGAATTATCATATGCGACATCTCGATGCACAATCATTGTTATCGTCTCGATCGATTCTTTACCCTTCCAACGCCAAATAAAATGATTGTTGGATCAACTCATTCACCATGACAATCAACCCCAAACGTTATTTTGTCCCCCATTAATGATATTGAAGGTACATGAAGATAATATGGTTTAAAAAAATTAAAATTAGTCATGATTTAAAATTAAAATACAACAATTGCTGGATTTTATTCAGCAACTGCTTTATTAGTTGAAGCAACATGTGCAATAGTAGCTATAGATTATTCAAAAACTACTGCATATGTTTCGTCAACTAAATATGTTGCAGCAACTTTTGAATAAATGCAGCAACTACTGAAACATAGTCAACAATTGTATTTCCTTCAGCCGTTGTTGAAAAAATATCTAAGTTATTATTGCTCATTTTCCAGCAACTACTTGATCTATTTCAGAACCTGCTGCAACATTCCTGAAACGATAGAAATAACTGAAAAAATAGCTCAAATGAAAAATGCACACAAAATTAAATGAATTTACTTATCAAAATGATTAAAAATCACTTCTCAAGTAATTCCCAAGCTACACAAACAAGGGTTAGTCCAGAAATTGAGAAAAAATGTTATGTTTTTGTTGAGGACATAGTTAATTAACTATATGCTAGACTTGAATAGTTAGTTAGTTAGGTATATAAAGTTAGTTAAAAGAGCATCATAGTTAGTTAGGATTTACATGTGTCAAATATTCCTTTCTCATAATTGTATATATATATATGTGTAATCAACATGTGAACATATAGATTGAATGAATAGGATTTGATTCATTCCCTCAAACTCTCTCTAAGTGTTCTTAACTCCCATTAATGGAGTCTCTCAACATGGTATCAGAGCCCTAAGGAATTCACTGTCCTCTGTTAATTTCTATATTCTCGATCAGCTCGATTGTGGATCGATTGAAGTTCTGCAGCAGTGTTGACATTTGAGTATATCTCTGTTGCGTTTGAAGCTCAAATTACTGGTTCAATGATGCCGACTGTTGGTGATTATGCTGCGACCATGGAAGTTCAGCCTCCAGTTTCAGTAGATCACAATCATCCTCTCTTCATTCATGCATCAGATACTCAAGGTTTTGTTCTAATTTCAATTCAACTTCTAGGTTCTGAAAATTACTCTCTATGGAGTAAATCCTTGAAACTTGTGTTAAATGGCAAGAACAAGTTAGGTTTCCTGTTAGGAACTTGTAGAAAGGATATGTATCCAGCTTCCTTGCATCCTATATGGGATAGATATAATGCCATTGTTCTAGGATGGATTATGAACACTGTTTCTAAGAGTTTAGTGAGTACTGTCATCTATGGATCTGATGCTCATACAGTGTGGGAGGATCTTCGTGAAAGGTTTGATAAGGTCAATGCTTCTAGAGCTTTCTATCTTCATAAGGAAATAGTTACCTTGTCTCAAGGGACTGCTTCTGTGTCTAATTACTTTTCTAGACTAAGAGAGCTTTGGGATGAAGTTGAAACTCTAATTCCTCCTCATTCGTGTGCCTGTCCTGAGTCTAAACAGTATACTGAACATTTCCAGTTTCAAAAATTGTGACAATTTCTTATGGGCTTAAATGAGTCCTATGCTCATGCTAAAAGTCAAGTGTTGATGCAAGTTCCTGTTCCTACTGTCAATCAAGCATATGCTATGATAATCAATGTTGAAAGTCAAAGAGTGAATGGTGCTAGCAGTAGCTCTAGCTCTACTCCTACTAAAATCCTATCAGAGACAACTCTTATGAGTAACAGGATGTCTCCTAATACTGGTGGATACTATAACAGTGGTATTGCTTCAGGATCAGGTAGAGGTCCTCCTGGTGGTAGTTACAAGAACATGAACAACTATGGTGATGGAAGGAATGGCTATGGTGATGGAAGGAATGGGTATGGTGATGGAAGGAATGGTAATTCTACAGCTGGTAGACCTCCAGTTTACTGTGAATTTTGTCATTATAAAGGACACACTAAGGATGCTTGTTACAAGCTTCATGGTTATCCTAAGAAGAAATGAGGCACATCTCATTCTCATGCAAACAATGTTGCTGCTCACAATGACTCTGGGACTTATGACTCATCTGTAAGCTCTAATGCTAGGTCATATGGTTCCTCTACTAACACAACTCCAGCAGGTACACAGGGCATGTCAATGTTTACACATGAGCAGTACAATCAGATCCTGCAAATGTTGAGCAAAGGCAAAGGAAAGGAAGTAAATTCTTCAGCTAATGTTGCTACAACCAGTACCTCAGGTATACACACAACTCTTATGAATGATGTGGTAAATGCTAATTGGATCATTGACATTGGTGAATCAAATCATATGGTCCATAATCTAAGTTTAATGAGTCAATCTACAGACCTTGGTGATAAAAGACATATGAATGTGAACTTACCTACTGGTGATCATGTTCCTATTACTCATGTTGGTGAACCTCTAGTACTTAAGGATAAAATGGTGAAGGATGTGTTGTTTATACCAGAGTTTAAGTACAATTTTCTATCTGTCTCGCAACTAACAAAGCAACTAGGCTGTGCTGTGGTGTTTTTTCCTGACTCTTGTATTTTTTCAGGATCTCTTCAATGGGAGGGTCCTGGGGATTGGTAGGGAAGATCAAGGTCATTATCTGCTCAACACTGAGTTTAAAGATTCTGCACATTCTGCATGTGAACAAAGCTCTCTTAAAAGAAGTTGTGCAGTTGGAAGCTCATGTACAAGCTCTACTAGTCTTACTTCTACTATTGATTCTTTAACTAGTCTATGGCACAAAAGACTTGGGCATGCCCCTCTTAAAGTACTGTGTAGAATAAAGTGTACAAACACTGCTCCTATGTCTGAGCATAATTGTTCTGTTTGTCCAATTGCTAAACAATCAAGGTTACCATTTCCCACTAGTGTTTCTACTTTAGTTTCAGCTTTTGATATTGTGCATGGTGATGTCTGGGGACCTTACAGGGTTCCTAATCATGATGTTAAAAGATTCTTCTTAACCTTGGTGGATGATATGTCAAGATACACCTGGATTTTTTTAATGCACACCAAATCAGATACTATTACTATTTTACAACATTTTCTGTGTATGGTGAAAACTCAATTTGGTTTAGCCATCAAGTGTGTAAGGATAGACAATGGAACTGAATTTGTTAACTCTCAAGTAGATGATTTGTTCAAAGCCAATGGAATTATACATCAAAGCTCTTGTGTTTATACTCCTCAACAGAATGGAGTAGTTGAGAGGAAACATAGATCTATTCTTGATATGGCTAGAGCACTGCGATTTCAGGCTGGTATACCTCTGAAGTTCTGGGGTTTTTATGTGACCACAACTATATATACTCTAAATAGATTACCCTCCATGCTGTTAAAGGGTTGCTCTCCATTTGAAAAGTTGTTTGGTCAGTCTCCAGGTCTCCATTATTTCAGAGTATTTGGTAGCCTATGTTATGCTACAGATCTAAAGACACTTGATAAATTTGCCCCTAGAGTTATTCCTGCTATTCACATGGGGTACTCTTCCCCTCAGAAGGGCTATGTGTTATATGCCTTAGGTTCCAAATCTTTTTTTGTAAGTAGAGATACTGTGTTTAAAGAAACAGTCTTCCCTTTCAAAGATCTTAAGTCTGATACTAATCCTTTGTTTCCTACTATTCCTGATATCTCCTTTATTGACATTCTACCTCATTGTCTACTCAGCCTTCTTCTATAACATCTGAGGCTAGTTCCCCTCCTGCAGTCTCATATGAAAATGTCATCTCTCTCGGACCCTCTCATCAGGTTCAACCTATGAGATCATCTAGGACTTCCAAACCTCCAGTCTGGTTAGATTTTTATGTCACTCCTAGTGCAAAATATGTCTGCTTGTATCCTATATCACAGTATGTTTCATACTCTAGGTTGTCTCCTCCTTACAGAGCTTCTCTTGCTGCATATTATTCCATCCCTGAACCTCATACTTACCTGGAGGCTTGTCAGGACCCTAAATGGATAGAGGCTATGAGGGCTGAAATTACTGCACTAGAGGACAATGGGACCTGGTCTATTGTTCCTCTTCCTGCTACTAAGGTTCCTATCGGGTGTAAATGGGTTTTCAAAGTCAAATATCAAGCATCTAGAGGGGTTGAGAGGTACAAGGCTCGACTGGTAGCTAAGGGGTATAGTCAACAGGAAGGTCTTGACTACACTGAGACTTTTTCTCCTGTGGAAAAGATGGTTACTGTAAGATCTGTGGTGGCTTTAGCTGCTTCTTGTGGCTGGTTTATCTTTCATATAGATGTGCACAATGCCTTTCTTCAAGGTGATCTTACTGAGGAGGTCTACATGCAGGTTCCTGAGGGTTTTGCAAACCAGGGGGAGAAACACATGGTCTGCAAACTCCACAAGTCTTTGTATGGACTAAAGCAAGCACCTAGACAGTGGAATCTGAAACTTACCAAGGCACTGATTGATATGGGATTTGTATAATCTCACTATGATTACTCTTTGTTTAATTTACACAAAACATAGGACCAAACATTATTGTCATTCTTGTATATGTTGATGATTTTCTCATTACTGGAAGCAGTCTGAATCTCATCCAACAAACAAGAAAGGATTTGCAGCATAAGTTCAAAATGAAGGATCTTGGAGAGTTGAAATACTTCCTTGGAATTGAATTCTCCAAGACAGAAGATGGGATCCTTATGAATCAAAGGAAGTATGCACTTGGACTTGTATCTGAATTGGGACTAGCTGGATGTAAGCCTGCATCTACTCCTCTAGAGTTCAATCATAAGTTGACCTCTACTGTGTTTGATGAATGCACAGAAAGAAAGAATGATATAGAAGATTTAGTTCTTGATGATTGTGGAAAATACCAGAGACTAGTAGGAAGACTTCTATACCTAACAATGACAAGGCCTGATATAGCCTTTGTTGTTCAGGTGCTTAGCCAATATATGCACTCTCCAAAACAGTCTCATATGGAAGCAGCACTTAGAGTGGTAAGGTATATAAAGGGAATAACAGGTCTTGGATTGTTTATGCCAAGTACTAAAGAGTCATCTTTGGTGGCCTATTGTGACTCAAACTGGGGAGCTTGTGTTGAAACCAGGAGGTCAGTGACTAGGTATATAGTAAAGCTGGGAAATGCGATTGTGTCCTGGAAATCAAAGAAGCAAAGCACAGTTTCAAGAAGCTCTGCAGAGGCAGAATTCAGAAGCATGGCCTCTACAGTAGCCGAGATAGTATGGTTGAAAGGTATATTCAAGGAGCTGGGAGTACAAGTCAAGTTACCTGTGAGATTGTTCTGTGACAGGAAAGCTGCCATCCAAATAGCAGCACATCCAATCTTTCATGAAAGAACAAAACACTTTGACATAGATTGTCACTTTGTAGGGAGAAGATATTAGAAGGGCTAATTCAAACACAACACATTGGAACAAAAGAACAACAAGCAGATCTCCTGACTAAAGGATTATGCAAGCCTCAACATGATACACTGATTGATAAGCTTGGAATGAAAAATGTATTTTTCAATTCTTAGCTTGAGGGGGAGTGTTGAGGACATAGTTAATTAACTATATGCTAGACTTGAGTAGTTAGTTAGTTAGGTATATAAAGTTAATTAAAAGAGCATCTTAGTTAGTTAGGATTTACAGTTGTCAAATATTCCTTTTTCATACTTGTATATGTGTAATCAACATGTGAACATATAGATTGAATGAATAAGATTTGATTCATTCCCTCAACTCTCTCTAAGTGTTCTTAACTCCCATTAATGGAGTCTCTCAACAGTTTTCCTCTTAATTTTTTCAAAAAACAACTCAACTTTCATTTCAAAAGTAACATCAACACCAACATGAGAAACACGAGTGAGAGAAGAAGAACGGAGCCAAGAGAGAGGAGGATGAAGAAGAAAAGCACGGATAATCAAGAAGAAGAAAGAGAGGTGGGTTCTTCCTCCACAATTAGAAAATTAGGATTTTATTTGAAAGATTGAAAGTGTAAATAAAAAAACTAACATTAAATCCTAATCATAAACTTGTTACCTACACTCAATTCTTAAAACTTGAGTCATTTTTTATATTTTAAAACTTTTTGTCACCCTTAATTGATTTGACGTGTACACACGTACAAACAAAGTTGTACACCAAAATGTAGGTAGACAAAAACTAATATTCATAGTTTCTCCCAACACAATTGATATCTAGACCTAATATTTATAATTTCCAAAATTTATAAACACTACTTTCTCCGTTTATATTTATATGTCGTCCTTACAAAAAATAGATATTTTTTAATACCACCTCCGTTCCATATTAGTATATCATCTTAGTAAAAATAATTGTGTCATATTAGTTGTCTAACTTACTAAATCAAGAAAACATTAATTAAATTTTTCCTATAATACTCTTGCAATTATTTTTTTAAAAGTGTTCACATTTGTTTGTAAAATGTCCATGAAATTTTTTAAGGGATGAACTAGAAAAATTATCTTCTTATATATAATTTCTCAATAGAGATTAATTTTCCTCCACTGACGGTGGACAAGAAAATTTCACCGTCAATTTATTTTTAGAAATACTTATTTATATTAATATATTGACATATTATTAATAATTAAATAAAAATAACAAAAAAAAATTATATGATAACTTGGACTCTAAATTTAATTATAGTAGTTTGTTTAGGATTCTTATTTAGTTGCCAAAAAAATGGATTTTTCACCGCTTTCTCTTGTCCTCATTATTTTCACCTCGTTCTCCTCTCTTCCTAGTTCATTCAATCAACAAAACAAAAATATTTGAGCGTTATTTCAATAAAAAATAATAAATCTATAAATTGTGTTTTAAAAAATAAAAATAAAAAAAGAAGCTGAAAAATCATTAATGTGAAAATATAATAATCAAATTAAGAGAAATGACTATTTTTAAAAATAAACTGATAGTGTAATTTTCTTGTCCACGTAATTAATAGAAATATATGTGTAAAAAGGAAAGATATCAACTAATATGGAATAGAGAAAATTTGTCGTTTCATAAAACCAATATATAAACAACTTTACTCTTTCTATTTTATCCTTAAAGTTGTTAACCTTGAAAGTATGAATTTGATGAATATAGAAAAACTAAATGGTTAATTCATGTTCATTGATCAATTTATTGAAAAGTTAAGTTCAAGAGATGACTAAATAAAGGTATAATTAGGGGTGTTCGTGGTTTGGTTTGGATCAGTTATTGGTTAAAATCAAAACCAAACCAATCTAGTCTATTTTTTAAATATCTAAAACCAAACGAAAAAAATAACCATCGATTTGGTTATTGACAGTTTGGTTTGATTTGGTTTAGTTTTTCTGGGTTTTTTTCAGTTTGAAAGTAATAAATTTTTGAGGATATACATATCTTGATAGACACAAACACCCAGTACTGGAAAACCATTGTTGGTTCAATTAAGCAATTAAACAATACTAAAGTTATCATTATACAAACAAAGTGATTCAATTAAGAGAAGGTGTAACTATATGGTAGGTAAAGACTAAAGTAATGAATTTTGATGGACTTGGAGTTATGATAGTAATAGATGGGCTAAAATTTAAGTGTTGGACTTGAGAAAATAGTACAGTTAAAGTCTTAAGTTACTTAAAATTTAACAAAATATTTATATTTTATTTATGAATAATATATAAATAATTATAAACTTCATATATATAATTTATCGGTTCGGTTTGGTTATTTTTTAGTAAAGCCAAAATCAAACCAAATAGTATCGGTTTTCAAATTTAAAACCAAACCTAACCAAATCAAACCAAATATCAATTTTTTTAATCGGATTGCAATTCGGTTTGATTTTTTAACCATAACCCTGAACAACCCTGGGTATAATAGTAAACTTAGATGGTTTGTTAAAGAGCGTGAAATCTAAAATGGTGAAATATAAATAAGAAGAGAAGAGAAGAATGTAATATCTGTAATTAGTAATTAAAAATAGACTTTTGAGCAATTTGGAAAGGACATTAAAATGGTTGATAGAAGAGAAGAGATTGTAAGGCAACTTCAAATGTAGCGTGAAGTGAATCATTTTATAATACTCTTGAGATACAACCCTTGAGGTCAACAGCTAGCATTTAATAATGGATTACACAAGGCCAATATGCATAATTTAGACACTACACAGAAAATGTAAAAAGGAAAAGAGATTGAAGTGTGTAGAACCCACCCACCCACCCACCCGCTCCTATTTTGTAGGAAAATAGCTTCTTACAGGAGATCAGCAACATTTGCTGGCAGCTCCTCAATAACAACGTTGTAAAACCTCTGAATATCAGACAGCATCCTCTCATCATCCTTTGTTACAAAGTTGATGGCCACACCCTTCCTACCAAACCTTCCACTGCGTCCAATACGATGAAGATAATTCTCAGGCTGAGTCGGGAGATCATAATTTATGACCAGCGAGACTTGTTGGACATCAATTCCTCGCGCCAAAAGATCAGTGGTGATGAGAACACGCGAGGACCCAGAACGAAATTCACGCATTATAATATCTCTAGTGTTCTGGTCCATGTCACCATGGGTAGCTGACACTGTATGGTCTCTGCTTCGCATCTTGTCTGTCAACCAGTCAACTTTGCGACGAGTATTCACAAAGATCACACTCTGGGTAATGGCTAATGTTTCATACAGGTCACACAGGGTTTCAAGCTTCCATTCTTCCTTGTCCACATTCACATAGAACTGCTTGATACCTTCTAACGTCAGCTCATCACGCTTCACAAGAATCCTCACAGGTTTGTTCATGAATTTTCTTGTGATTTCAAGTGCCTCAGGGGGCATAGTAGCAGAGAAGACACCAACCTGAATCTTAGGAGGCAAGAGCTGGAAAATATCATAGATCTGGAGACAAAGAATACAGGTACATAAGTTTAGGGCAAATAAGCCATGTCGACACAACCACTGAGAAATGCAAATATGGGGTGTGGGTACTAATTTAGTTCATAGTAGAGGTAAATAGACTTTCAACACATTGAAGGGAAAAGGAAAGGATAAAAAGAAAATCAGACATCGGCAACAGTGCAAAGCTAAACAAAATTGTCATGTTGGATAAATGAAGTCAAATTTGATCTCAAAGAAAGGAAATAACACACAGAAAACAGAGATTTAATTCTTGCCCTCTTACTAATTTTTTTAACTTTGTACACTACAGCCATGTTTTCCCATCATATCCCCCTGGCACCCAACAATTGGACCATTCCTCGCAAGTCAAAGTTTTCACATACAATGGATAACCAACAAAGGGAAATATTTGTTGCAAAACATCATAACAACTCGAATGTAAGAAAACATTTGTGGTTGGAGAACCCTTCATACAATAGACACATAAAAAGGATAAGGATGTACAAAGAAACATATGCACTCATACACAGGAGATATTGGTCAGATATTGGTCAGAGGCAATTTTGAATCTAAAATAATTGACCTGATCCTTGAAGCCTCTAGAAAGCATTTCATCAGCCTCATCCAATACAAACATCTTTATTTGATCAGGGCGAAGTGACTGTCTTCTCAGCATGTCAAATACACGTCCAGGTGTTCCCACAACAACATGAACACCACTTGAAAGGATGCGTTGATCCTCCCGAACACTGGTTCCTCCCACACAGGCATGTACCTTGACACCAAGGTAGTCACCTAGTGCCCTCATGACCTTTTCAATTTGTTGTGCAAGCTCCCGAGTAGGTGCCAAGACCAAAGCTTGACATTCCAGAAGTTCATAGTTAAGTTGCTGCAGAATTCCAGAACAAAATGTGGCAGTCTTCCCAGTTCCAGACTGAGCCTGTTGAATTACATCAAGACCTTTGCAAAAGGGTACAATTCCTCTTTGCTGGATTGCGGAGGGTTTCTCAAAACCTACATGAGAATAATCCAATGATAAGTACAATGTAACCTGATTAACAAATAGAACGATCCAAGAACAAAGAGAGTATCCCACTACAACAAGATTAATAATAGATTGAACAGGAATCTGAAGAGTAGGAGAGCTCATATGTGAGCATTTCCTTTGTTTTCTTTTCTTTTTTGATTAATAAAGCAAAAGTATATTCATTCGCAATGATCTAGAATCACAAAAGAACAACAGAGGCCAGATGTTCCATTGTATTACCACTTACAGTCCACCTAATGTGTGCATTAGTGAAGTAGACGAAAAAAGGGAAAAATGTTCCAACAAACCGTATGCATAAATGCCCCTGAGAAGGTTCTCCTGCAAACCCATGGCATCAAAACTATCATAAACCTCATCGTATGAGGTAAAGAAATCTTGCCCATCATCAGCTGAAAGCCTGCAGGGAAAGCCAGGTACATGCTCGAAAGGAATTCATAGGAGTAATAAATACAGAAAAAATACCTTGTAGAAATGCATAAATAATAGGGTCCTGATACTTACAACTCATTCATTTTTGAGTCGAATTGACGAGCATCAAACTGTGATCCTTCTGGGGCTGAGCCTGCCATGACTGGAAAGCATTCAGAGCACATCAGCAACAAAGGATCATGGATAAAATTAAAAATTGACAAATCAATACAAGTTGGCTGGATGAATCACAAATGTGAAGGTTCTCATTGGTTCAAAGGTAAAAAGACCAATTTAGCTCATGAATTTGAGAAGGAAAAATAAACTAGATATGAAGATAAAGTTTGGATTTCATATTTGTTTCCAGTGTTCCTTATACAAATGGCTATTCTAACTCTGGTTGTTCCAACCCATAATTTTGACCAACCATGAAAAAAGAATATTATTAACTTAAATGATTTGGTACAAATTGCCAGGTAAAAGAATCATAACTTGAAAAATAGAATGTGAAAGATGTCATTCCTCACTACGAATAATCAGTTGAAGAATCTAGAGTGCTTTATCAAACATGGGTCTTAACAAAACAAGATTGAACAACTTATATATGTGAGTTGTAGAGTATTATAATTACAGAAAAGTATGGTAAAATAAGAGTTTCACTCAAAAGTAAAACTACAATATTCATTCTCTGAAAAAACGAAGACAATCTAATCTTTCAAGTAGCAAAAATTGAACAACTTATATATTATGTCAGTGAACTGAATACTTTGAGATTATGAAAGGCTTTAATTCAAGGTGAAGAAGATGAGTGTACCTGCCTGAAGAAGATGATAAATTAGGGTTTGAGAGGGGCCGTCGAGTTTTGTCAAACACCAATCTTGTGCCTGGGTTCCTGCTAACCAAATCCTACCCTTCTTTTACCAATTTGCCCTCAACCTCTATTTCTGTTTCTTCCAATTTTCTCCTTCAAAATACATGCTTGTTCATAATTTTCCTTATTTCTTAAAATATTATTATCGGTTAATTCTATTTATATTATTTTGTCACAATGCGTTTAAATATTTGTTCTTTTTTTATTAAATCATTATTTATCTTAAATTCCTTTTTTACATGCCATTGGTTACGTTCGTTACATTTTTTAATATTCGTTACATTTGTTAATATTCATTTTCATATTTTGCACAGTCCAAAAATTCATTAAAATATATATAAAATTTCATACACAAATATTTTATTAACCGATGATTTTAGCCCACGATTTTAAGATAATGATATTGTACGTGATTTTCAATTTTCTATTTAAGCAATAACTTGGTCATCAAGTTAGGGATGGTGGATAAAAGTTTAGATAAGGGGTGTAATTTTTAGACTTTTTAGAATTTAAAATTCTTTTATTTTTCATTATTTTTTTCACCGTAATTGAGCGAGTCCACCACCCAAAAACCCATTTTCCGTTTTTCGACAAAACCCAACTCACTACCTCCACACTCTCCTTTTTCTCGTCTTCCCCCATCTCCTCGTTTTGCCTTTTGTTCTCTCCAAACACTAAACACAACCAGGCCTCCATCTTCTTCCTCCAACAGACCTAACTAATACCATCGGAAAACAACCAGCAAAACCACACCCAAACACCACCAGAAAAATCCCAAACTCCATCTCCGACCAACAAACTAATCAACGATTGAGCAACTCCAAACCCATCGGAGAACCAAACAGATCACCAATCTAATCGGAAAAGGAGTTTTTCTTCACCGAACATCACCAAACTCGCACCTCCATAAACCAGTAGCTCAACGAACAAACCACAAGCTCAAACAACAATGCATCACCACTGTACAATCCTTTTCTCAATCTCTCATGTTGTTTATTTTTGTTTTGTCTTGTTAATGATATCATTGGAATCTATCCGGTGGAGCATATCTACTGTGTTGTGCCATTGTTACACTTGTTAATGTTTCAATTTTCTTTATTAATTTACTTGATTGGTGGTTGCTCATATATTTCTTTTGATCACATTTGTTGTTATTACTCACTTCTTTCAATTTTGGTTTCATCTTGCACTGTTCTTGACTTTTCCAATAATGGATGACCTTTTTTCAGAATCCCCTTTTCTCTCCATTTGAGTTGTTTATTATTATTTGACATTGTTCATTTCCATACTTATTTATTTACTTACTTATTATATTCTTCATATAGCTTGTTTCATTTACATGAGTTCAATGGCCAATGAAAAAAATATTTCCGTCTGTTTTCGAGGCCTCCTTATTTTAAAAGACGAAAATTTAGTTTAAGTTCACATTTTTTTGTATGTTAAACAGGCCGATAAAGAAATTACCATCGATTTTCAAGGTCTCCCATGTTAAATATTTAAGTTATTATTTAATTCATTTATTTTTATTTGTATTTATTTATTACTAAAACTTTTACTAAGTATCTTTATAGGTACCTGGAGTTGCTTTCCATTGAAGCTATTCAAATGAAGTTCGAATCATATTCTTTACTTAATATTTTGTATATTTCGATGTTAGGCAAATTTTAGGTCGTTTCTTATATTGTTGTTTGTTCTATTACTTGTGTATATTAGATGTTTATTATACTTGTATATTATTTTTATCTCCTCTGCAATTTGCAAAAAATGAATTTAGTCGGGACCCACCGTTGTGGGTTTCGAAGGATGCCTAACCCCTTCCCTTCAGAATAACTTAAACCCCTTACCTAGAATCTATTGGTTTCGTAGACATTCTTTTAAGTTAATTAATTAATTGGTTTCCCAGTTTTCCCTAAAATTAGGTGGCGACTCCCTTTTACTCCCCTTTCCCTTTTAAAATTCTTTTATATTCTTTTAAAATTGAATTATTTTTTGAGTCACCGTAATGTTGCGCCCTCTCAAAGGATGTCAACAATAGCTATTCCTATATTTTTCTGACTTATTTTATGTGCATTGATATAAACAAAGGATAAAATAGTAAAATTGATCAATCTATTAGTAATTTCTTAATTATCGTGTAAAATAGAAAATGCTCATCTAATATGGGGCGGAGGAAGTACTTCCTATCTAAATTGACATTTCAAAGAATGGAAAAGGGCCTAGCCCTTGAACAATGGAAAATTGTATAAAACTACCACGTCCATCTATTAGTATTCAAATACCCCAATGTCTACCTTTAGGCCTCATATTGCCTTTTTTTATGAGTTTTAATTTAAACTCAAATAATAAACTAATTAATGATGTATCGATCATTTATTGGTCACCTTTAATTAACCTATACTAATTTAACAACCCATCCACCCCAAATTAGTTATTGTGTCTATAGTTGGAATGTAGACCAGGCCAAATGAAGAATCTCATACCCATTTAAGGATCATCAACAATGCATTTCTCTAATACTTCATCAACACATCGAGCATCATCTAGTTTAGACCTAACTACGCTCAGTGTTATCTCCATACTGATGTAGCCTAAACTGCACCTTTTTATGAAATTTAAGCGGTCAATGTAAAATGCAGTAATCCAGTTAGGTTGAGGTCAAATCCCACAGATAGCGTATGTAACACCCCAAATTCAAAAGGTGCCAGCCACGAGGGCCAACCACGGCCCATGGGTAGGACCACAAACCGTAGGTAGGGTCCGTGGACTAGTACCCAAAACCTGCCTAAAGGTCAGGAACCATGGCCTGACCAATAGACCGTCGGTCAGACCACGGTCTGTGGTCCCAAACCCCAATTCCAACTTTCTGACCCCAAACGACGGACACCCCGGAAGGACCGTCGGTCAAACCACGGTCTGTCGACCAAGGGCATAGGTCAGGGTCGACAATTAAGTTTTAGGGGTAGTTGGGTCTTTTCCTAATTATTTTATATTGATACTACGTCGGTTTGCCTATGTCTAGGACCCTTATATAATTGATTTTAACCTTTAAATTAGTTCATTCAATTCATTCTCCTAAAATTCTAAAAGAAGACCAAAGCTCTTTCTCTCTAAATATTTCTCTCTCTAGAAGTTGAAGAAGAAAGGTGAAGCTAAGGCTCAAGGTCAAGTCTCCATTCTCCAATTGCTTGTGGGCTTTGATAACAAGGTATGATAGCTTTATTCATCCATGGAATCCTTTCATCCATGGAGCCCCTAAGAACCCCCAATTGAAAAGGTAGAATTCCCCAATTTGAGTTAGGGTTTTCTTTTAAGTGGTGGGTGTTGATGGATGTTGATCCAATTGATTGGGTAGTGATTGTTTATGCATGAATTTAGTAGAATACATGTTTTTAGGATGAATTTACATGTACCCATTCTTAACCCATGTTTCTAAGATAAATTTGATATAAATGTGTTTGATTCATGAAAGGAGAATTTATGACTTAGATGCATTCTTATAGAATGAATGAGGTACATTATGAATTGTTTTGAGAGTGAAGCATGTATGGAGATTATGAGATGTATTTCTTTGAGAGTGAAGCAGGTATGAATATTATGAGATGTATTGCTTTGAGAGTGAAACATGTATGAACATTATGAGATGTATTGATTTGAGAGTGAAGCATGTGTTATGAATTGTTGATCATTGATGTGATTGTTGTGGAAGGGATAGTTCCCACGTGATTTGCTTATGTATGAATGCGAAAATGCTTTCTTACATTGAATGATTCTAGGTTGAAAGGAGTGCTCACCTAAAATGAATCTAGGCTAATAGACTAAGCAATTGATGAGGCTAGAGGTGATTACCCTTGAACTCTAAATGAGAAGGATAAGAGGCGACCACCCTTATTTCTTAATGTTGAACAAGAGGCGACTACCCATGTTTCCTATAATGATTATTGGACATGGAGGCGAGTACCCATGATCCTTATATAATGATATGGAGGCGCGTACCCGTGTCATATGATGTTGGGCATGAAGGCGAGTACCCATGATCCCATAAGATGGAGATGAAGGTGAGTACCCATGACCATATATGTAAGGCAAGAGCTGACTACCCATGAGCCTTAATAGGAAGGAAAGAGGTGATTCCTTATGTCTATAAAAGATAAGCTAAAAATATTATGATAGGTGATGAGCTTGGATAGTTGCTTGAGTTGCCACCCATGATGAGTAAGACTAGTGGAGGATTACCCATGTATTGGCTAAGTATGCTCTGAGGTTACTTTATGAAGTATTCCTTATATGTTGATATGATCTATTATGTGCATTGGTTATGCTTTATGACTTATGTTGTCAAACTCTTATGTTTATGTTGATGTTTATGTAAGTTATCATATTTAGTACATTCTTGTACTAACACATATTCTTGCCTACATTTCTTATCCAAATGTAGGGTTCGACATTCTCGACTCTAGTCCCCGTGGCTAGGATCCATAGTAGAGGCAAGGTTGAAGAATGGTGAGTCGTCATAGCATTTGAGGATTTGGCCACCATTTCTCTTATGTTCTTTCATTTTATGGTTTGGACATTGTTCTATGGGTTGTATCCCAAGATTCTATTTTACTAGATGATTTTTGAGACTAGTTGTATTAGACTTTCGCTTCGTTTTATGAAACTTTTATACTATTAAAAATGTTTTAATTCTTACCGTATTTCTATTATCTTGACTATGAAAGCTAAGATGCTTATATGAGGCCTTTCGAGGTCTTGCATGTCATGTTACATCTAGGGGGTACCCCTGGGTCGTGACAAACTTGGTAATCAGAGCACAAGGTTTAGAACGGTACTAGGATGTCTCAAAACCACGCCAAGTAGAGTCTTGTTCATGAGTGTGAAGCGTGCCACATTTATGAACGAAAGGCTACAAGATGTTTAGGAAACTTCACCTCTTCATTACTCTAAGTCGTGTGATAAAGTATAACTCTATAAGGTCTTTCTTCTAATCCTTATTCGATGGTCTACAAGATATGACTACTCGAAGAGATTTTGCTAGAAGGACTGAGGAAGAAGAGGTTGGTCAAGGAGCTCCTCAAGCTCCGGTTGACCCTTTGGCCGAGCAAGTGACTAATGCGGAGTTTAGGACTGATTTTCAAGTGTTGGCTCAAGCCATGTGATTAACGTTTCAAGTATACCTCATCTGATTTTGGGTGTAAATGGGCGTTAACTAGTATTAAACCCAACGAAGAGTTGGGGTCGAACCCACATGCAACAGTACGTGTCTAAATTTCAGTTATGAAGTTATAAAGTGCTCTATTCGGTTATAGGAATAAAAATTATCGAAAATGTACAAACAAGTCTAAGGGGGTGACAATGAATGTCAGATGGGGGGGGGGGGGTTTGGATTGTCAATTATCA
>JAJOOR010007381.1:0-35456 GCA_036250505.1 Solanum acaule | reverse complement strand
ATTTGAAGAATGAATTCAAAAATACCTTTTAAAAGTTTTAATACCATCTATAGTTATTAGAAATAAAATAAAATATACCCACTTCTTAATTTAACTAAAATTAATATTTACGAAAATGCCCCTTGCCCACATGGACTTACCAAATAAAACTAAGGCAACGTCCATTTTTATTTGGAAAATTTCATAACTCCAATTTATGCTTAAACTTTTAAAAAAATTCATACGTTAGGCTCTAGTTTCACCTATCAATTTTTAGGGTCGCTACACCAGGTCAAATGAAGTAAAATTCACGAGTGGATATGTATTTACTCTTAGTGGAGGAGCAGTCTCTTGGAAATCTTCCAAACAGAAATGTATCACTCGCTCTACTATGAAATCTGAGTTTATCACTCTAATAAGGCCGGTGAAGAAGTTGAATGACTCCAAAACTTCTTGAAAGATTTTTGTGCCAAACCTTTTAGCTCCAGTATGCATACACTATGAGAGTTAAATTTGCAATAGGTAGGGCATGGAGCATGATGTATAACGGAAAGTCTTGTCATATATGACGTAGACATAATATCGTTAGAAAATTACTCTCTAGTGGAATTATCATAATTGACTATGTAAAGTCAAAGGATAATGTGACGGATCCACTTATAAAAGGCCTAACTAGAAAGGCAGTTGATAGATTATCCAAGGGAATGAGACTATGGCCGAGAACAAGTCATTGTAGTGGTAACTCTACCTAGAAGACTGGAGATCCCAAGATCTAGGTTCAAGGAGATCAAACAAAGTCATTGATGACGGTTCAACATTGTCAAAAAAAAATTATGGTCCATTCTCATGATAAGACAATGTTCAGTAACAAGGATAAATGCATTAGGACATTTTAATGGTTTCTAAGTTTGATGCAGGGTATATCAAATAGTGTATATACGGGATAACACATTTAGAAATCACCTATGTAAGTGTGAAGTGTAAGCCGCTTCAAGGATAATCCGGTAAGGTCAGTTCTCTACGCACTTATAAACCAAGACGTGTTCATGGCTGAAATGAACAAAACAATGAGAACCAAAAATAGTTCAAGGGTTGATTATGTGACTTATGTTGTCTAGGTATACACCAAAGCTCGACGGTTCAAAGATATCAAATCTACTTATTGATCGAGTATATCTGATATATGTTCACTATGGAAAGTTCAAAGGAAACCCACTTATCCAGATGCAATCAATCTTTACTTACGAATCAAACAGTTTTTCATGCATATGTTTTAACAATAGTCATTCCCTATTTATGTGGGGGATTGTTGGGTTTTAAAGGTGTGAACAGGAAATGAAGTGTTGTGACTCTCTTGAAGGGTTGTGACTATGCCGAAGGGTTGTAACCTTTATGAAAGGTTGTGACTTTTCCAAAGTGTTGTGACCTTTCTGAAAGGTTGTCTTCTTTCCAAAGAGTTGGGACCTTTATCCTTTGTTGGCTATAAATAGAGAGACTTTCTCTCATTTTCTGCATCGAATTCTTCCCTTCTCTTGCATACATTTCTTACAAAACAAAATCGATCCTGTCTGTGTGTGTGATTCGTTGCTGTAATTTTGAGTTCATTGAAATTATTGAAGTTTGAGGTACATCTACTTCTTTAATGGTTAATCCGTTTTATCTTAGGAGGAATTAATATGCAACCTCGGGTACTTGAGGGGATTAAATTTCTTAAGGACACATAGTGGGTTATGTGGACTCGAATAGTTCTTTGTTGGCTATAAATAGAGAGACTTTCTCTCATTTTTCTGCATCGAATTCTTCCCTTCTCTTGCATACATTTCTTACAAAACAAAATCGATCGATCGTGTCTGTGTGTGTGATTCGTTGTTGTCATTTTGAGTTCGTTGAAATTATTGAAGTTTGAGGTACCGCTACTTCTTTAATGGTTAATCTGTTTTATCTTGGGAGGAATTAATCTGCAACCTCGGGTACTTGAGGGGATTAAATTTCTTAAGGACACACAATGAGTTTTGTGGACTCAGATAGTTCTTTGTTTTTCTTTTCATCTTTTATTATTCTTGGTTTGCTAATCTGAATACAGGAGATAACAATTAAGAGATAATTGAGCATGTCATGACCTGTTAGGATCTCATATAAACCTTTTTGGCCCTGACCCATGAAATAGATTAAGAAATATTTGAACTATAATTTAAATTTATTAGAAATACGATATCTTTGACCTATTAAGTTATAACAACATTATATTTGTATATCAAACTATTAATAACACATATATTTTTGACCCTTGGATGAAAGAAATGGATAACAAATGAGTAAAAGTGGTAGAAAACATAGACATTGTAGAATGGCACCCACATGGTGAGGCAATGATGATAAGCATCTTGTTGGTCCGTCATGATCTCTAACAGCATTGGCAGGTAATTTAAGACACGTTGAATATTTTTTTGTAGAATCAAGAATCTTATCCTATATATTTGTGTTATGTAAGACGTTTCTTTACTCTTCTACAATATTGGAATTAAAAGATGAATCTCACTTTAATTGGATCGAATTGTCTAGTCCTTAATTATTATACAACTGTAATTTCCATCCTGCATTCTTTAATTTCTTCTTATCTAGTCAAAATGATTCTAAATTCATACTCCTCCTAGTTCCAAAATATGGTCACATAATTAAAGGTATATAATCTAAACCCTATCTCTTCTATTATGCCGCCTTTGTGTCATTTCCAATATACATAGTTTTTATTCCCTACGTACACTTATTAAGGATTAGAAATTTGTGATTAATAAAAATAAATAGTGAAGATAATGTCAGATTGCATGGGTCATTGAGAAATGATAAAATTGCATGTTTGTATAGATAAAAAGATGGAATAATGGAATTTTCTAATTGGTGTAGCATGTTCTCATCCTATCATCTTCTTTCACTTTCGGCAACAAATAATCAAATATAATGGAGATATCTCTTTTTTATAACAAATGTGAATGAAACGTGCTTCCAGGCACATTTCTTAATATATTTCTTAAGAAATTCTTTTGAGATATATTAGCAAAAATAATGCATGCATTAACTTTCTATATTATTAATATTTTGTTTGGTATATTTTTTCATTCCACGTATAACTTATGTCTTTTCAATCTATTGTGTATTGAAAAGTGTATTACTACTAATACCATGAATTTCTAGATATTAGTAATGCATTGGGATTTAACACATGCATTAGCATATTAAAATCTCAATTATCCATAGTTATATCTTTTCCACCATAATTATAAAGGATATTTTTATAAATAAATATTTTTATGCAATGTATGTTATTTTTAATGCATCAAACCAACATTGCATAAGAAATAGGACAAACTACATAAATGAGCCATAAAACTCAAAATAATTACATGTTATACCTCAATCCAAAGTAATTCAAGAAATATTCATTCTCTCAAAAAAAATTACAACTCATACCCCATAATATTCATTAAGGTTGATAATTTTTGCTTAATTGATACTAAATCAGTATCATATACTGTATTGGTATCATTAAGACTGATAATTTTGCTTAACTGATACTAAATCAGTATATATATATATATACTAGTATCATTAAGGTTTATTGTTTAGAAATTACTTATTAGTAAGAGTATATGTATATTGTTGTGGTATTATTAAGGTTTCTTGTTTAGAAACTACTCATTAGTCAATGATACTATAAGAGTATATATATATATATATATTATTATTATCGTATCATTAAGATTTCTTGTTTAGAAATTACTCATTAATCAGTGATATTATAAGAATATATTTATATATATTTTTATGATATCATTAGAATTCTTTTGTTCAAAAATTATTTATACTATAAGAGTGGAGTATATGTTTTGGTGGATGAAACCTAGCCACAACTTTCTTATCAGAGCAGAGCAGTCCCATTTGACTGGATGTTTTGGCATTTAGTAGGTGCTAACTTTCCTCATGTGGACATCCTCTCTAAAACTCAACCGTCTGTTTTTATTCCCCTTCTCGAATTTAGTAACGCCTTCCCTCGACAAGAATATATTTAGGGTAATGTTAAATGATGAGAAAATTTTATCAGAATTTAATTAGAAATTTAAAAATTGTATAATCTTTTTTTTATTTTAAAATATATTTTTTTTTCTATTTTTAATTAAAAAAGTAAAAATATTCAAAAAGGTAAAATATTACTCTAGCCAAAAAGATTTTTCCAAATATTTATTAGAGTGTGTATTTGTATTTTGGTATTCACTCTGTTCCTATTTATATAATTTTAGGTTCCTTGAAAAATTAGACAAGTTTATGTTCTATTTTTATTTAGTGATTTTTTAAATTTTGAATAAATGAACATAAATTAGTTTTTTTGATTAATTAAATTAATCAATAAATATGAATTAATCATTTAGTTTTTTTATGTTGGTCAATTTCATACTTTCAAAGTTAAGAAAAATAATATTATTCATGTATTGATTTTGTGATGATAAATATTTTTAAAAAAAATATTTTTGATAATAACGACGTATAAATAGAAATACTGACAGAGGAAGTATATCTACTTCTACTACTTATATATAAGTGTGGATAACCACACAGATGGAGGTCAACATGTCTGCTTCACCTGCGTAGTTCCACACTTGCATATATATTTACCTATTTTTTTCCGTTTTAATTTGTTTCTCTTATTTTTTTAATTTTAAATATATTTAAAAATCGCATAAAAAATACTATAAATCATGATAATTGACAACTAAAATTAATATATATATGTGTCACATAAAATGAAACAAAAGAAGTAACATGTATTATTTAACTTGAAAACTACGTAAAAAGTATTGTAAATCTCAATAATTAACAACATATTGACTCTTAAATTCTATTTGTACTACATATATTGGGACAAAGAATGTAACATATATTATTTAAAAATTACGTAAAAATTACAATAATTAACAACTTAAAATATTTATAAATCATATCAAAATTTAATTGACTCTCAAAATTTTATCTATGTCACATAAAGTGAGACAAAAAAATCTACTCCTTATATATAAGTGTGGATAACCACACATGTGGCGGTCTGCCTGCTTCACTTGTGTGGTTCCACATTTACATATATATTTGCCTACATTTTTCTCCATTAATTTGTTTGTCTTATTTTTTTAATTTTTTATATATTTAAAAATTGCATAAAAAATACTATAAATCATGATAATTGACAACTAAAATTAATATATTCGTGTCACATAAGATGGACAAGAGAAGTAACATGTATTATTTAATTTGAAAACTACGTAAAAAATATTGTAAATCTCAATAATTAACAACATCTTGACTCTTGAAATTCTATTTGTGCTACATATATTGGGACAAAGAAAGTAATATATATTATTTAAAAATTATGTAAAAATTACAATAATTAACAACTTAAAATATTTAAAAATTCTATCAAAATTTAATTGACTCTTTAAATTTTATCTACGTCACATAAAATGAGACAAAAAATAACATATTAGACTTGTGCTAGCACATACATATATATCTAGTACTCCGTACATTTTATAAGATGAATGTTTGGTTGAAGGATAATGGACATATTATTATATATCAATATAATGAATGAAACATGTTTTTCTCAAAAAGTCTTTCTTTATTTTTCTTTTTTTCTTTTACTTTTATTTTATGACAAATTAATTTTTTTTTATAATTAAGAATAGAAAAATATAAATGTGTTGACACGACAGATATAATCGACTCTTTCTTATAATTTTCTATTTGGTCTTCCATATTTTTCTTTCATTTTTATTAAAGATACATAAATTAAATAGAACTAATCGGTCATAATTCCATGACAAAGGATAATTCCAATCGCAACAAGTATTGGCTACGTTTTTACTTACTCTATGAAGTGTGAATGGTTTTATTTTTGGTATTACTGGTCTTCTGTAAATTTTATGTTACATATAATTATATATGTAAAGTAGTATATAATATTAACACTTTATACACGTTCAAATAAGAAAAGGTTTAATGCGCAAAACTTTATCGACTAAAACTCTTAAATATTAGGGGAAAATTGAATCATAATTTTGTTTAATTAAAATCTATTTTTAACAGATAAAAAGTAGATAATCTTTCACTAACTTATATATATACAAGACACAAGTGCATGTGCTGGTACGAGCCAAATATCTGTTATTTTTTATTTCACTTTATGTGACATAGAAAAAATTTAGAGTGTCAATTAAACTTTAATATGATTTTTAAATATTTTAAGTTGTTAATTATTGTAATTAATAGTACTTTTATGTAATTTATAAATAATACACGTTACTTCCTTTTTCCAATATATGTAGCAGAAATAGAAATTCAAGAGTCAATCAAATGTTGTCAATTAGTGAGATTTAAAATACTTTTTACGTAGTTTTCAAATTAAATAATACTCCCTCAATCTAACATAGTTGTCCATTATTGATTTTGCACACTTCTTAAAAAAACTATAAATAGAAGGGTAATTTTAATATATCACAATTTGAATATAATAAATACAATGACTTGAAAAATGTAATAAATAAATACAAAATTTTATAATTGAAAAACATAAGACTAATAAATTCATGAGAGTCATAACAAAAAGAATATATGTTTTCTGGATTGGAGTTTGAATACTACCATAACGGAGGTTCCATCATTTTCTTTTCCTTTTTTGCCTCTTACGATTTGGAGGTGAATATTTTCTTTGATTCTTGTTTCTTCTCCTTCGCTAGGTTTTGTTTTTTCTAAGAGGGGTAAGGGCGGAGCCACCGGGGTATCCGAACCCCCTTCAGCAAAAAATTATCTTATTTTATCATGATTAAAATATTTTTTTATATATATAAAATAGATGTAGAACCCCCTTCGGCTACTTCGTCTGTCTATTTCTATAGATTTTGAACCCCTAGTTGAAAATTCTGGCTCCGCCACTGAAGAGGGATAACACTCTTCTTCGCCGGAGTTGCATCCATCTTGAGCGATGGAGTTTGAGTTAAAATATTAAAACTTGGATGCTCTATTTCAAGATTAAATACATCCTCTATAAAATTCGGACTCTTTCTAGGCACATGATGAAATTTTTTGTCCTTCGGCATGTTTAATTTGTATGTGAACCAATTTTTTTTTTCTTAGCATTGTGTACAAGATTTGTGGCATTTTTTTATTCTTGGCAGTGTATACAAGATTTGCGGCAATTTTGGTTTGAAAGGAGAAGAAAAACAATTGAAAAGTTGAAAGAGAAAGAGTAACCGTGGATGGAAAGAGAAACATGGGTATGTGGGAGTTGGGTGGGGTGTGGTGTGTGATAAGTTAAAGGAAATTTCTTGAGATGTGTAATTGATAATTATTAACTTATTCTCTCTCATAATTTTCTCTTTCTCTCACCTATTAACATTATATAAATTAATTAATAAAATATAATTAATTAATTAATTAAAACTGATATATTAATACTTGTAATTAAAATTTTATAAATAGTAGTAAAAAAAAAGTAAACATAAAGGATATAATATTAACCCTTAAATAGATATGTGGGGTGATTTTTTTCATAAATAAATGACTATAAATGATAAGAGCAAATTAGGAACTAAGTGTAAAATTATCCTTTGATTTAATAAAGTGGACAAATATTGTTGAACATCCCAAAATAGTATAATAAACAACTATTGTTGAACAGATAAAGTACATGTTACTTTTTTGTCACATTTTATGTGACACAAATGAATTAATTTTTTATATATATATATTAAATATTTTAACTTGTCCATTATCATAATTTATAATATCTTTTTATGTAATTTTTAAATATATGAAATTTTTTAAAAATAAGACAAATAAATTTAAACGGAAGAACAACCAAAAAATTATAGAATGTGACAATCAGTTTAGATGTAAAACATTAAAGTGAAGCCAAGTTAAATATTCCCTCCAAATCAAATTAATTGAATTGTTGAGCCATTTTTTATTTTTCAAATGAACTTAATTGTTCAATTTTGAAGATTATTTTTAGAATGTTCTTTCAATTTTACCCTTCATTAGAAAGTATTGGAATCAGTTATTAATTAATGTTTAGTTACTTTAATCATAAATTTGACAATAATTAATAAGGATAGAAATGGAATGTTATATTCGATTTATGTCTTAATCTTTATTTTTTAAAGGGTGTGAAAGTGAAACACTTCAATAATTCAATTAATTTAAAATGGAGGGAGTAACACATTATGCTTATATAAATGCAATCCTCGCACAATTGACAATACATTTGTCTCATGGGGTCAGACTTCAAAAGGCACTGCTTGTGCATGTAATCCTCTTGTCATCAATGGGGGACCTCGTCTTTTCATACTAGGCAAATAAGGTTCATGCACAAAAGAAAAGAAGAAAGACAAATAATACATTCGTTCACATTTAATTGTCATTGTCTTTTTTTAGAGTCAAACTATAAAAGTTTTGACTAACATTTTATAATGTATTTTTTCATCATATTGATATGCAAAAAATTGTAATTTATAATCAAAATATAATTTAATTTAATTTTAAAAATTAGTCTAATTAACTTTTAAAAACAGACAAATAAAAATGGAAATAGCAGAAACTAAAGAAACTGTTTCTCCCTAAAAAGAAAAAAACACTTCTTTTCAGAGAAATTTAGTAACAAAATACTCTGAAAATATTATTTTAGAATTACAAGAACATCGACAAAGAGTAGTTTGAATTTAAGGTCTCTGCTAAGTTAGTTAAGAGTTTCTTGGGAAGGGAACACATTTATCGCCTCTTTCTCTCTTGCTTTAATTTTCTCTTTCATATGTCTATTCGTGCCCTTTTTTCTGGAGAAACAATCTTTTATGATCACTTATAAATATGTGAAAATCAGTTATATTTTCATTTTAAAAATTAAAATCTTCTTTTAACTTTGTATTATGGATATTCTCTTTTTCTTTTGATTAACTTTTTAAAATATCTATTTTACTTTTACATTATCAATTTTTAACTTTTGTTTACTTTTTCAAAATTAGATATTTTTAATTTTTAATTTATATGTCAAATTTTTGTATGAAAAAAATGAAAAGAAAAATATATTGATTAAATATATAAGCTAATAACATATTAAATGAAATAAATGAGTTGGATAAATTTATTAAATTTCACTAATAATAATAATTAGTATCTATTTGTACAAGTGAAAAAATAGAGTATCAGCTTTATAAGTTGATGAAAGGCAGGTAATAAGAAGAACTAGCTGCTAAAAATAGAGGTCTATTTTATTACAAATTTCTAAAAGGTCATTTATTTGTATTTAATAAATAGATTTTAGATTATAGTTTAAAAATATATTATTAATAACAATTAAAACTGGTCTATCTATAATCTGTATAGTCAATAGAGAATAAGAGATAAATCGAACATAAATATACATGCATACTTGATAAAGTTAGTACTAGATTTTGTAATAAATTTATACAAAAATTATTCTATATATGATGTTAATAAACTTAAAAGAACTATCTATAAATACCTAGAATAGATTTTTTTTTTTTTTTGAGGGAACATGTTTGATATTTAAAAGAAAATTGAGAGGTGTAAATAATTTTTTAAAATCTTATCCATCTAAAAATAAAAATTTATTATTAAAAAGACATTGGCCATAAACTTTCGGAAATTCAACTTCAAAAAGTTGTTTTCACTTTTACATTTTATAATAGAGCAACTCATAAAAATCTAAAAACATCCCTATGGAAGCACACTTTTAATTTTCAAAATTCACTTTTGCATTTTATATGACTCATAAGAATTTGAAAACAATTCTAATGTTGTATCCCTATGGTAGTACCACTCTAATTTTTAAATTTCATTTTTTCGCAAAAGAATAATTTTTCAATTTTCACAATAAAACCTGTTCAAATTGCTACTTAATCTCCATTTTCAAGTTTACAACGTGGGAAGCTTTACAACATAACTATATTTGGGATAGAGGAGTGAGATAGAAAGAGATACTCCATCCATCCATGATCCAACAATATTTGTCCACAGTTTGCACATTTAAAAAAAAATTATAAATAGAAAGGTAATTTTACTGTATCACCCTTTGAATATAATAAATACAATGTATTAAAAAATATAATAGGTACTATAATTAATGATAAAGAATATTATTCTTGTTTTCATTAAAATAGACAAATATTGTTGGACATCTGAAAATAGTATAATATTGAACGGAGGAAGTATATATAGATACATATTTATTCGTTCCGTGATGGAATTGAATGGTTCTTTTTTTCCTATTTAAAGGCCGTAAGACTCTCTATCATTCCTCACACATCAAATCCTAACATAAAATAAAAAGCATTTGTTCCTTTTCTATTGAAACAATAGCCACATCAAGCTAGGGTTCTTTCTTAAAAATGTCTTCTGGAGATCGATCGATCAATCAATTGAATCCAAAACTAAGTTTTAAAGGGGTAATAAATAGTGGTGACAGAAGAGAGTGAGCACACATGGTGTTTTCTTGCATGATGTTTATATGCTTGAAACTATGTGTGCTTACTCTCTATCTGTCACCCCCACCACATTCTCTCTATTTACATTTTGTTCTTCTTGTGGTTGTGAAAAAAGAGAGTCTTCAAGTAACTGGTAAAGTTATTTTTATGTGTCCAAGAGGCAATGGTTCAAGCCTTGGAAATAGCCTCTTGCAGAAATGCAAGGTAAGACCGCATACAATAGGTCCTTGTGGTTGGGCCCTTTCCTGAGTATGACAGGAGCCTTCTCCGGAACCTGTGCATAACGGGAGCTTTAGTAAACCAGGCTGCCCCTTTTTTCTTCTTGTGGTTGTGTGTTTATGAAAAATTGGTTGTTCCAAGTATGAAAAAACTAGCCATATGTTACATACAAGGTTTGAAGTAATTGCTTGTTTAATTTCATTCTTGTTAATAGGAGTAGTAGATGATGGATCTGATAATTAACACTTGGATCTATTTGCAACATGTGTATCACTAAATTGAAATGCTTTCAAACTTAGTCCACTTCTCCAATTTTTTCTGCATTAGTTTTCCTCATATATATATGTTTAATGGGTTTCCCTAAACCACCCTTTTCTCTTTCTCTGTTTTAGGGGCATTTTTTTTTTCAGGAGGGTGTGATCACTATGCAAGATTAATATTTCAAGAATGAAGAATACATAAATTAATTTCTTTTGGTTTCCCACTTGGTGTCAGGTTCGCATTAGAGTGTCGACTAAATTATGATTTGTGTCAAGAAGTTTCACATTGAGGGTAAAATCTTTCCTAACAAAGATGACTCTGTTCCAAGGGAATTCCAGCCGAAGAGCTTTGATTAAGTATGAAAGAGTAGTTACCATTCCACCATTGTCTTTATTGGTGAAAAATATATAAATTATTATTGTTGAACAAACACCTATAATGTCATTTAGCACATTGGTTTACTCTTTTTTTTAATTAGTTTTGTAATTTTTTATATTCGTACCTAGTTTCTCTATCTTTTTCATACTATTTGCATAATATTATCTGGTGGATTTGGATCATAATGTTTATCCGTACATGTTGCCTGTACTCATATTATTTTTGCTATGCTACTTGGCATAGGGCTTTTTAGGTGAAGACAAAGTTGATCTCAGACAACTTCTACATCTCTTCCTTCCGGGCAGGAGTTGTGTTTATTTAATTTTAAACCTTGTATTCTCTTAGAATCTCTTATGATTGTTTAGATTAGTTCCTTGAGAGGATTTAGTGTAATTCTTGACAAAAGTACTTTGTTTTGACTAAATTTGAGTATTTTTCTATTTAAATAGGGTATTTAATTTATATTTTGTCCATTTCTGCATTTTATATTTTATATTGCCCTAATTTGTTTAATATGATTTGATGGGAGGCATTTAACCAAATTCAATACTTCTAGAACAATTTTGACCTTTTTTCATTTTGTTGAAATTGTCACAGATATTTAAGGCATTTTTACCCATAAATAAAATGATGGAAGCATTTTTAACTCAATTGGTGCACAAAGAGAGTTTTTACCCCAAATCCAATAGAATCGGGGTAATATTGGCCCTTCTATGTTTATATACAAATCGCATGAATATATGACATATATCCTTTAGATGCAGGGACAGATTTACGTTGATCCAAAAAATGTCACTGTGATACTATTTTATTGATTTTTTAGAACTAGATATACCTATAAAAATAATAAATAAAACAAGTATGAAAGGGGCACTGCTCATAAGTCATAATCAAGGTCTCAATAGCTTGGTGGTGGGGTGTTCCAACTTTCGTGAGAGGTACTTGCGGGTTTGAACCCGCACAACCTTTTATTTCACAACTGGTAGTTTTGGGCTTTTAGCAGTTTGCCCAATATATTTACGAAAAATTACACAATAAGACAAAAATGAGATATGTATTTACAATAAATCATTGTAGTTTAAAATATTACTACAATTTATAGTTATGTGTAGAGTTTTATAGCAACTTTCTCTCTTTTCTCCCTCGATCCCTTGCACCTCTCTCTCTCTCTGTGCCTCTCTCTCCCCCCCCCCCTCCCCCCCTCTCTAGTCTAAACAATTGCAGCTCATAAAATATTCCACATAAATTTGATAATTGTATTTTGTATTATGTATCAATTGTATTATGACAATATGTATGCTACGAATTGTATTCATAGATACAAATTGTGTTCGTTAATACAATTGATACAATTATATTCGATATATGATACAATTCAATTGTATTCAAACAATTATATTTGTATTTTTGTTATTTTATCAATTGTAGTTTTGATACAACGAATACAACATGTAGTCATCCTCTCTCCTCCCTCTTTTGATCTTGCTTGCCTCTCTCTCTCTCGATCTTATTCGTCTCTCTCCTCCTAAAATGAATACAATTGTTTTTTTTCCAAATAAGTTGTATCTATTGTATTCGTGATACAACTGTCACGACCCAGACCGTCGTGATTGACACCCACACTAACTCTCCGATGGGAGAACCACTACTACAACTCAAACCAAACAACTAAATCAAAACTAAGACATTTAAGTTACGGAAGCAAGTTAAATGCTAAGGAAATAAATAGGGAGTTCCTATAAAGTCCAACAAAAGTCTAACAAGAACTAAACAATGCGGAAGAAATAACCTAGAACCTGAAAGTCAATGTACCAAAACATCTAACAATGAACCAAGTCTAAACAAGAAGGGATGCAACCCCCAACTAATGTACTAATAACTAATAGAACATAGTCTAAGTCCGGAAATGGTGGACATAGACAAAAGAGAACCCATGGCAGCCTAGAAGAATTGGCTCATCCTTGAATTCGAACGATCACTAATCTCCTAAGCGAGATCAGTAGCTGCTTGAAGATGCCCTGTAGTCAAACAAAAATAAGAGGAAGTGCAGTATCAGTACACAACCACAGTGTACTGGTAGGATCACACGGCTATCCCATTAAGTGCAACATACATAAGTCATCACAACAATATAATCACATGCATATATCGAACATATACAATATTATCAACATTTATGAACAACTTCACATTTCACAAAATACACAATTATGACAAGTCATTGGTCCTCTCATGGAACCCAAACCCAAACAGTTAGCATACCGAAACGTGGTACCCAATCTAATGATTATGCCGGAACGTGGCAACCGATCCAAGTTAGTTATGCCGAAATGTGGCAACCGATCCATTCAACACAACACAATCACAATCACAAGTATATCTTCAAGATCATACAATTAAGTCATAATTTCATGGTAACCAACATTCATCTATCTCATTTACAACAAGTGTGATCAATAATGCAACATTCATATACATACATATAGCAAGAACAAACATACATCACACAATCATAGAATCACAACCATTACCTACCTCGAAACAAGCTTGAAACCCTAAGAAACTTGATCCTTCCCTTTCCGGATTCGTTCCGCTTGTTCTTGGTCTACAAACAATCACTAGACTACGAGAATCAATAAACAACCACTAATTACCTGAATTACTAACAATTCTATGAACCCTAGATCAAACCCATGACCCAAATTATCCAAATTAGGGTTGTTTCCACCATATAATCTATAGCAAAACCCTTCCCATCAATATTCACCCATTCTATTACGTTCTACGGATCGAAAACGGATTTGGGGAGTGAAAAGCTTACATTTAGCCTCAAGAATGGTGAAAAACGAGTAGGAGTCGCCTGGGGTTAATTCCTTAGCTCTAAAAATAGAAATGTTCCAAATAAGGTCGTTTAGAGGTTTATTTACGACTTTAAGTTGCGTCTGCCCCGCCACAACGACTACTACCCGCTACAGCGACCCCACCAAAGTGACCAAAATCCTCGCCAATGCGGGTTGCACGAAACAGAGAGATATTTAAAGAATTCCAAAATCCCCATTTCACAACACACGTCTAACCAACGATGCTAAAAAAATACCCTTTACGCTAAGATCGATTTCGGGAGTTCTACTTGCCCGAATTCAATTCTGTAAAGTCGTACGGATTCCTTAACGAGTTATCTAACTACTTATGCAATCAAAATCACAATTAACTCACTCGGTTGTTACCATATTTTCCTACACCTTAGAGACTCCGATTTCATCCAAATTTGGACTAGGTTGGAAAAATCCAAATACTACGAAAAAGTTTTCTGGTCCCAAATTTTCCCTCGTTTGCATTTCTATAACGACGGGAACAAGTCGTTACAATAGATACAAATTTACCCATCACTCGTCCCCGAGTGACAAAACTTAGGAAAAATAGGCTAAGGAAGGAATGAAGTAGTACCTGAATCGACGAACAATTGGGGATACTTGTCTCGCATGTCTCTCTCGGTTTCCCAGGTAGCTTCATCAACTGGAAGATGCTTCCATTGAACTTTCACGGACTTAATCTCCTTGGTCCTCAACTTACGCACATCCTGATCAAGAATTGGAATCGGTTCCTCCTCATATTTGAGGTCTTTGTCTAACACAATTGAGTCTCATTTAATGATATAATCCCCGTCACTATGATATCTCTTCAACATGGACACATGAAATACCGGATGAACACCCGATAGATTAGGAGGTAAAGCCAATCTATACGCTACCGGTCCTACACATTTAAGAACCTCAAAGGGACTAATGTATCGCGTACTTAGTTCCCCTTCTTGCCAAATCTCATCACCCCTTTCATGGGTGATACCTTAAGAAGAACATATTTGCCGGTTTGAAACGCCATGTCTCTTACCTTATGATCCACATACTTCTTCTGTCTATTCTGGGCTGCTAAAAGTTTAGCTTGAATACTCATCACCTTATCTTGAGCATCCTTCGCTAAATCAACCCCCGAAGGTTTCACATCCCCAGCCTCGAACCATCCTATGGATAATCTACATCCCCTCCCATAGAGTGCCTCAAAAGGTGCCATATCTATGCTGGAGTGATAACTATTATTATAGGAGAATTCATACAAAGGTAGGAACTTATCCCAATGCCTTCCAAAATCAATCACATGCCCTCAACATGTCTTCTAATACTTGAATAGTCCTCTCTGACTTCCTGTTTGTCTATGGATGGAAGGCTGTACTAAAAGTGAGTTGTTTGCCCAATTCATCATGCAATTTCCTCCAAATCTTGGATGTGAATTGGGTACCACGGTCTGAGATGATAGAGAGGGGCACACCATGCAACCTCACTATCTCTTTCACATAGACTTTAGCCAATTGTTCAACATTATAATCTATTCTTACCGGAATAAAATGGGATGACTTGGTCAATCTATCAATCACTACCCAAATAGAATCAAACTTCCCCAATGTTTTGGGAAGACCAACCACAAAATCCATGGCTATCCTTTCCCACTTCCATTTCGGATTTGACATTCTTTGAAGCAAACCTGCAGGACTTTAATGTTCATACTTCACTTGTTGAAAATTTTGACACTTCGCCACAAACTCCGCTATATCATTCTTTATGCCCGACCACCAATAAATTCGCTTCAAATCTCGATACATCTTGGTCACACCCGAATGAATAGAATATCGCGAACCATGAGACTCTGCCAACAATTTCTCAATCAAGTCATCTAATCTAGGAACACATATTCTCCCTTTAAAATTGAGCACATCATCTGCATCAAGAGTGGTCTCTTGTGCCTTACCATTCGCAGTCTTCTTCCTAAGCTCTTCCAAATTCTCATCCTCAAATTGTTTGGCCTTGATCTACCAATGAACGTGGCCCTCACTTCAATACTAGCTAACACCCCATCTTTTTCTGAGATGCTCAATTGCATGAATTTAGACTCCAAGGTCTAAATTTCTTTAGCCAAAGGTCGCTTGGATACATTCAAGCAAGCTAAACTACCCATACTCACCACTTTTCGACTCAAAGCGTCTGCCATCACATTAGTCTTGCCCTGATGGTATTGAATGGTCACATCATAATCCTTAAGTAACTCCATCCACTTTCGCTGTCTCAAATTAAGATCCTTTTGAGTGAACACATGCTGCAAACTACGATGATCAGTAAACACGTCACACTTAACACCATAGATGTAATGCCGCCAGATCTTAAGAGCAAACACTACCGCTGCCAACTCCAAATTATGGGTTGGATAATTCCTCTCATGTACCTTCAATTGACGTGAGGAATAAACTATAACATTCTTATCTTGCATCAACATATCACCCAAACCAAAATGTGAAGCATCACAATAAATAATAAGATATTTACCTTCAACCGGTAATGCTAGGATAGGTGCGGTGGTCAAGAGAGTCTTGAGCTTTTAAAAGCTCTCATCACATTTTTCAGTCTATTCAAATGGTATCGCCTTTTTGGTCAAATTAGTCAAGTGAGTGGCAATAGAAGCAAAGTTCTTTACAAATCGACGATAATAACTAGCGAGCCCCATAAAACTCCTAACTTCCGTCATGGAGCTAGTTCGAACCCAATTCTTAACCGCTTCAATTTTTTGAGGATCTACCATTACCCCTTATTTTGAAACTACATGTCCCAAAAATGCTACCGAAGTCAACCAAAATTCACACTTAAAAAATTTAGTATATAACCTTTGTTTCCCAAGAACGCCCAAAACAATACGAAGATGGTTGGCATGCTCTTCCTCACTTTTCGAATAGACCAAAATATCATCAATAAAAACTATGACGAAAGAATCAAGAAATGGCTTGAACACCCCATTCATTAAACTCATAAAAGTTGCAGGCGCATTAGTCAAACCAAAAGACATAACTAGGAATTCATAGTGCCCATAACGAGTCCTAAACGCCGTCTTGGGAACATCCTCAGGCCAAATTTTTAATTGATGGTAACCAGACCTTAGATCAATCTTAGAGAAAACTGGGGTAGAAACATGGATAGGGGAATCAAGTTTATCACAAATCATATCTAACTTTGAGGCAAATCGCACAGATACATAAGAATAAGTAGAACCCGAATCAAATAACACATTATCCATCCGTCAAAAATAAGAATAGTACCTATGATCACCGCATCAGATGCCTCTGCCTCATTCTTGCCAGGAAAGGCATGACACTGAGCCATATCATCTTGACGAACCACTTCCTTGCCTGGTTGCACATTACCTCTACCTGCATTACCATTTCCTCTACCTTCACGGCCTCGCTGATTACCTCCTCGCCCACCTTATGGATGTCCTCGACCATTATTACCATTTCCCGTAGGTACCACTGTTTAGTCTGCTGCTGCTTGAACTCAAACACACATGGGTGGGGACAATCTCTCCTCATATTCCTAAGTTCTCTACAGTTGTAACAAGTACGATCAAAAGATGGTCTGCCACCTGTTGAAGGCGCGACTCCATGGCTATCCTGAAAATTATGAGATGGGGTTTTCGAGTAACTACCTACAGAGGCGGGAATAGCGGATTGAATTGGCTTGGCAGCAAATGTTGGCCTTCCGGACCCCTTGGAATAAGAACCTTGAAAGTTACCCGAGTTCTTGGCCCTTTTTTCCAATGCCTTAGCCTGACCGTCTCGCCTCACCCCCTCGACTTTGTTAACATAGTCTGTTACCTCATTGAAGCTCCTCCCGTAGAAGTCATATGAACAGATAATACCTGCAACTCAGAATTTAATCCCCTAATAAATAACCGGATTCTCTCTTCCTCAATAGTCACCAATTGAGTAACATATCTAGACAAAGCATGGAACTTGGCCTCATAAGCAGCCACAGTCATACCACCTTGCTCCAATGCCATGAACTCATCATTCTTGCGATCCCTCAAAGTCCTAGACACATATTTCTCCAAAAACAAAGTATAAAATTGGGTCAAGTAAGTGGAGGTAAAGTTGAAGATCTACATTCCATATAAGCTCTCCACCACTGCTTAGCCTCACCTTGAAGTTGAAAGGACACAAACTCAACCCCATGCTGATGGACAATTCCCCACTTATGAAGCCTTTCGTAGAAATCTAAGATGAACTCATAAGCATCCTCATTCTCAAAACCAAGAAACACATGAGGCTTTAGCTTCAAAAACTTAGTTAATAGTTCATGCTCATTCCCAGTCATAACATAACCCAACAAAGGACGAAAGAAAGCATCGTTACCTCCCGTTCCACCCACCTTGGGTGCAGTGTTAGCAACATGAGGATTAGTAGGAGCTTGAGTTGCTTGAGTAGAAGGAAGCACTCCAGGACCAACCAACCCTTTCAAGAATGACAAAATCTATCGAGCTAACACTGGGTCTATGTGAGGAACATCGGTAGTCTCAGCCTGCACCTCTTCCTCTTGCCCCACATCCTCAACATTCCCAATATTAATATTCTCCTCTTTAAACTCTTCATGATGCGTATGAGGGTTTTCATTCACAGGAGCATTCTCAACATGAGCTCTATTACCAGCATGCGCTACTCTTCCATGGCCTCTACCCTAGCTTTTCCTTTACCCCTGCCTCGACCGCAACCTCTCGCTGCAGATTCCTCAGCTGGAGCATTGACGAGAGTTATGGGCTTGACGCCGTTGAACCTAGTGTTAACCATCTGTGGACAGAAGAGTGAAGGAGGTTAGATACCAATTTGAATCAAGTCATAGCACTAAAGGAGACAAGAGAAAATAGAGAGATTTCCTAAAGTCCTATAGCCTCTCGAAGAAAAGTAAAGGTGTCCCCGTACTGTTCTGCAAGACTTTACTAGACTCATTTTGGTACATCATTATCAACGAACCAAGGCTCTGATACCAACTTTGTCATGACCCAGACCATCGTGATTGGCACCCACATTAACTCTCCGGTGGGAGAACCACTACTACAACTCAAACCAAGCAACTAAACCAAAACTAAGGCATTTAAGTTACGAAAGCAAGTTAAATGCTAAGGAAATAAATAGCGAGTTCCCATAAACTCCAAAAAAAGTCTAACAAGAACTAAACAATGCGGAAGAAATAACCTAGAACCTAAAAGTCAATGTACCAAAACATCTAACAATGAACCAAGTCTAAACAAGAAGGGATGCAATCCCCAACTAATGTACTAATAACTAATAGAACATAGTCTAAGTCCGAAAATGGTGGACATAGACGAAAGAGAACCCATGACAGCCTGGAAGAATTGACTCACCCTTGAATTCGAACGATCATTGATCTCCTAAGCGAGGTCAGTAGCCGCTTGAAGATGACTTGTACTCAACAAAAATAAGAGGAAGTGCAGTATCAGTACACAACCACAGTGTACTGGTAGGATCACACGGCTATCCCACTAAGTGGAACACGCATAAGTCATCACAACAATATAATCACATGCATATATCGAACATATACAATATTATCAACATTTACGAAGAATGAACAATTTCACATTTCACAAGATACATAATTATGACAAGTCATTGGTCCTCTTATGGAACCCTAACCAAAACAGTTAACATACCGGAACGTGGTACCCGATCCAATGATTATGTCAGAATGTGGCAACCAATCCCATAATTATGCCTGAACGTGGCAACCGATCCAAGTTAGTTATGCCAGAACGTGGCAACCAATTCATTCACAACACAATCACAAGTATATCCTCAAGATCATACAATTAAGTCATGATTTCATGGTAACCAACATTCATCTATCTCATTTACAACAAGTGTGATCAATAATGCAACATTCATATACATACATATATCATAATGAAGCAAGAACAAACATACATCACACAATCATAGAATCACAACCATCACCTACCTCGAAACAAGCTTAAAACCCTAAGAAACTTGATCCTAGCCTTTTCGAATTCGTTCTGCTTGTTCTTGGTCTACAAACAATCAATATAATACGGGAATCAATAAACAACCACTAATTACCCGAATTACTAACAATTTTATGAACCCTAGATCAAACCTATGATCCCAATTATCCAAATTAGGGTTGTTTGTACCATAGAATCTATAACAAAACCCTCCCCATCAATATTCACCAATTCTATTACGTTCTACGGATTGAAAAATAGATTCTGGCAGTGAAAAGCTTACATTTAGCCTCAAGAATGGTGAAAAATGAGTTGGAGTCGCCTGGGGTTCGTTCCTTAGCTCTAAAAATCGAAAAGTGCCAAATAAGGTCGCTTAGGGGTTTATTTACGACTTTAAGTCGCATCTGGCCCGCCACAACAACCACCACCCCGCTGCAGCGGCCCCGCCAAAGCGACCAAAATCTCCGCCAAGGCGGGTTGCACGAAACAGAGAGCTATTTAAAGAATTCCAAAATCCCCATTTCACAACACACCTCTAACCAACGACGCTAAAAAAATACCCTTTACGCTAAGATCGATTTCGAGAGTTCTACTCGCCCAAATTCAATTCGGTAAAGTCGTACGGATTCCTTAACAAGTTATCTAACTACTTATGTAATCAAAATCACAATTATCTCACCCGGTTGTTACCAGATTTCCCTACACCTTAAAGACTCCAATTTCATCGAAATCTGGACTAGGTTGGAAAAATTTAAATACTACGAAAAAGTTTTCCGACCCCAAATTTTCCCCTGTTGGCATTTCTATAACGACGGGAACATGTCGTTACAACAACAAATACAACAAACATTTAACCTCCCTTGCATCTCTCCTCTCTCTCTTCCAGATCTCACTCACCTCTCTCCTCCTTCTCCTAGTGTTGTGATCTCATGTCTCCTCCCCTAACATGTTATAATTCGTAATTAAGAAAACTAGAACTATATATTTCTAATTAAGATCGAACTATAGTCATTTTTTAAAGTTTTCGCCTATTTAGAAGGGAGAATTATAAAATTAGTCAAAATTCGCAACTTATTTATGAAAAATAACTATAATTTCAAAATATTATAAAAAGAGAAATATGTTATTTTATAGCAAACACTTCCCCTCTCTCTTTTGCATCTTCACCCTCTCTTGTCCTGTCCTCCCTCTTAACCTCTCTTCTCTCTTACCCCCTCCCCTCTGTCCCCTCTCTCCCTCGTCTCTCATCCCTCTCTCTTGCCCTCTCCTCTCTCTTACCCCATTTCTCTCTATTTTTCTCTCTCTTGTCAATAAGAATAAATACATTCAAATTTATTATGTATCAATTGTATTCAATCAAATATAGGTGAAAGTTTTGTATTTTATCTCAATTGTATTCAAAAAATTATATTTTATATTTTTGTATCAATTGTATTTGTATTCATATGAATACAATATGCATTCATCATCTCTGTCAAATGTTGTATCCAATCAAAGAGAGGATGAATTTAGGTGTATTTGTTGTATTTCGAATACAATTGATACAAAATACAATGTAAAATTAATACAAAATACAATTTGTTGTATTTTGAATACGATTGATACAAAATAAATACATAATATTATAATGCAAACTAAAAACAAAATTAAATGCAATCCTCTCTCCTCTCTCTCTCTCTATCTCATATCTCGCTCACCTCTATTCTCCCTCATCCCTCTTCCCTCTCTCGATCTCACTCACCTCTCTTTTTCCTCCCTATCTCAATCTCGCTCGCCTCTCTTCTCTTAATATGTATTCATTTGATATAAATCAATTTGTATTTGTATTCTCTTAATTTGCGAAAAAATACACTCTCTCCTCTCTCTCCCAGATTCCGCTCGCCTCTCTTCTCCCTCCTCCCCTTGAATGCTATTATCCATAAATAAGCAAATTATAATTATAGAGTCCTATTTAAGGTTTAATAGTTGCTATTTTTGTAAGTTTCCCTATTTAGAACCGGTAGGCCCAATTCACCAGTGACACCGCTTACGGGTACGCCATTGTTTAGATGTACCTCAACTAAAATAAATGAACGAATATTTTTACCATAATATATCATTATATTATTACAATAAGCTAATACCTTATCTTGTCCTTTTTTACTTGTTTAATTTTGACTTTTTACTTGTTATTTTTGATAAATCAAGAAAAGACAGTAGTTTTTACTTATTAATCACTCAATTTATTTAGAGAGTTGTTGTTTTTGAAAAAGAAAAAACTTCGTTGATGAGTACATTGATTTTGGAATTCTATCAATTAAAAGGGGTAAAATGGTAAACTCATTATATCAATTAGCTTGCAATACCTGGTTAATAATTCTGTCGAAATAAATCCTACTTTTAGTGCTCGTGTCGTAGGTCGTTCTTCTGGCTTAAGTAATGATAAAATCCATCTTTGGACTTCATCCATATCTGCTTTCTTAGCTCCTTTGAATTGTAATAAATCATTAACTGATCTCTTGCATAGTAGCTCCATATAGCGTTTTCGTTTAAATAATTATTTGCTAGACACCAAAAGGAGCTAGAAATATTACAAATTTAAAATGGAATACAATAATTTATACCACTTACTTTTTCTATCTCAGTTTATATTTACTTTCCTTTTTAAGCAATTTCAAAAGAATAACACATTTCTAAATTAAAAATTTAACGTTAAAATGACAATTTTACCCTTAATAAAATAATTTATAACCAACCACATAAATATCTATAACTTATGTTAAACCATAAGTTTCAAAAGTCTTCATTTCTTTTTTAAACTCTGTACCGAATCAAACTAACTCATATAATATGAAATGGTGGGAGTATATATATATATATATATATATATATATATATTAAAACATTATTGAAGTGAGGTATCGGAATCCAACAAGCAAAATATCATGGGAAAAGGTGGTGGCTTGAAGATTGTTGTTGAATGATTTAATTATTTGGAGGATATGATTACGTCAAATGGATGCATGCTTAAGACACAAATGTTTCATTAAACCAATCAAATCATGATTATACAATACTTTATTAATATTTTCAAGTAATTTGTTTGCTTACAGTAAGCATCAAATCTAATCCCCCACAAAGTGGAAATTATGAAGACTTTAAAAAGGAAGAATAAACGAATGTGTGATATCCTGCAGAGTGGGTTCCTTTATCTGTTCTTCCCCATTATTACAATTTAATTAATATAAAGTATACATACTTTAAGCTGCTTTTGTGCAGTTGAAAAATATTATCTTTGGGTGGCTTCACGTTAGAGAACCTGTTTGTGTCCATATTCTATTGGTTCAAATATCATAAACCATTCCTAAATAATTTATCTTTATAATAGAATTTGAGAAAGGACCTTGCCACTATATATGATCCTTCATTTTGTAAGAAATAAATCAAGAAAAAGATTCTTTACTAGTTTAAGATTTGTTATTTATGATATTTTATTTATTTATATTTAACTAAGAGTTCTTAGATAGGTAGGTTCTTAGTCCTAGTTTACTTTGGTTGTTAGTATTATAGGTTTCTAGTTCTAGTTCTAGTTCATTTTGGTTGTTGGTATTATAAATAGGGGTGTCTTATTATATATTTTCATATAGTGAGAGATGCATTGAATGTGTAGAGAGAGATATATTGAATGTAGAGAGATACACTCAATATGTACAAAAATACAAGAGTTATTGAATAAAACCTTCAACCTCTTTTTTGTAGATTAATAAATTTCTTCTATATAATCATAGTTGGATCTGAGAAATTAGAAGAAGAAAAGAAGAAGAAGAGATATTGGGAATTGAATTGATTGATCATTTCCTCTAGTTGATGGGATTAAATAGTTGTTACAGATGATGTAAATAAGGAAAGAAGATAATAAAATAATACACAATCTCCTAATTGCCTAATTAAAGAGATAAGGAAATATTCTCATATCTAGATTATTTAATCATACCATATTTAAATATTCTCATACGTATCTAAACTATCCAAATATATCATAATTAACATTCCCCCTCAAGCTGGAGCATATAAGTCATATGCTCATAGTTTGCCACAAATATAGTCAATTATGAATCCTCGGAGTGATTTTGTGAAAATATCCGCTAGTTGATCTTTTGAGTTGACAAAACTTGTGGTGATGTATCCAAACTCAATCTTCTCTCGAATGAAGTGACAATCTATCTCAATGTGCTTTGTTCTTTCATGGAACACTGCATTAGAAGCGATATGTAGTGCAACTTGGTTATCACAAATCAATGTCATCGGTTCGACTCCTCCCATCTTCAATTCTTGGAGAAGTTGTCTCAACCATATAAGCTCACATGTAGCTAGTGCTCACATGTAGCTAGTGCCATAGCTCGATATTCTACCTCTGCGCTTGATCTAGCTACGACAACTTGATTTTTTACTTTTCCAAGATATTAGATTGCCTCCTATTAGAACACAATAACCTGAAGTGGATTATCTGTTAGAAGGAGATCTTGCCCAATCGATGCAATATCCGACACTGTTGATGTGTCCTGTATCTTTATACAATAAACCTTGTCTTGGAGAGCTTTTGATATATCGCAGGATGCGAAACACTACATTTCAGTGACTATCACAAGGTGATTGCAAAAACTGGCTAACTACACTAACAACAAATGAGATGTATGGTCGTGTTATTGTAAGATAGTTGAGTTTGCCCACAAGTCTCCGATATCTGCTAGGATCTTTTAGAAGCTCCCCCTGTCTTGGAATAAGCATAGTATTTGGATCCATTGGACTGTCCACATGTTCAACATCTTCCAAAATGTCTAAGGCATATTTTCTTTGAGTAATAGCAATATCATGGCCAGATTGTGCAACTTCAATGCCCAGAAAGTATTTCAACTTGCCCAAATCCTTAGTCTGAAAGTGACTTGAGAGGTGTTGTTTTAGTTGATCAATACCTTCATAATCATCTCCTGTAATAACAATATCATCAACATAAACAATTAAAAATATATATTTGCCATGAGATGAATGCCTATAGAATACAAAGTGATCAACTTCTATTTGAATCATTCCAAATTGTTGGACAACAACTCAAAAATGACCAAACCATGCTCTAGGAGATGCTTGAGACCATAGAGGGATCGACAAAGTTTACAAACTATTCTAGACTCCCCCTGACGAACAAACCTTGATGGTTGCTCTATATATACCTCTTCAACAAGTTCTCCATGCAGGAATGCATTTTTGTTGTCCCGTTGAAAAAAGGTCCAATGATTCATTTGCTGCCATAGAGATGAGAAGAAGAACATAAGCCATCTTGGAAACTGGTGAGAAAGTATCTCCATAATCGATGTCATATATCTGAGTGCATCACCTAGCAACCAGTCTTGCTTTGAGACGATCAATATCTCCATCCGAACCTACCTTAACCGTGAATACCCAATGACAACCAATTGTGGTTTTGCCTTCAGGTAAAGGAACAAGCTCCCAAGTACCATTATCATACAAAACAGTGATCTCCTCAATCATAGTTTGACGCCAACCTGGATGAACCAGTTCTTCTGCCATAGTCTTAGCAACTTTGACTGATGATAAGCTAGTAAGGAAGGCATGATATGAAGGTGACAAACGATGATAACTTAAATAAGAATAAATGAGAGTTTGATTGGAATTAGTTATAGTACCTTTGCGAAGAACAGTGAGAAGATCATCAGATAAGTGCTCGACCGAAGTAGAAGACATTGTTGGAGCAGGTAATGAGTCACTAATATTGCTTTGTGCCCCTGTATTAGAGTTATAAATACCAAATGGATTATCAAGTTCAGCATGAGATTGAGTTCGTCGGGAATAGACCTTAAAAGTTTGAGGTGGAGTTGGGGTTGGAATAATTGGAATGGGAAGGACTGCCATAGCCTTCTGATTTTCCGTATTAGGAGCAAAATACAGAAAAGTCTAAGAAAAAGTAACATTTTCAGAGATCAAGTACTTATTGGTAGAGGGATCACAATATTTGTAATATTTTTGTAGACAAGAATACCCAAGAAAGACACATATAAAAGCCTTGTGCTAAAGCTTATCTTTTTTGGGGGTAAGGTTATGAACAAAATAGGTGCAACTAAACACACGTGGAGGAAGAGGACATTTTTTTTTGGTCTGGATAAAGGACTGAGTGAGGACTCTGGTACTGCAAAATAGATGAAGGCATGTGAATGATTAAATATAAAGTAGTAATAATAGCATCACCCCAAAATACGTAAAGGGACATGATTGTGAATGAGTAATGTTCGAGCTATTTCAATTAGATGTCTGTTTTTTCTCTCAACAACTCCATTTTATTAAGGAGTATGTGCACAAGAAGACAAGTGCAATATGCTCTGGGATGACATAAAAGAAGAGAGAGAAGTATTCTCGGGCATTATCACCAATTAACTTCTTAATGGAAATACCAAATTGATTGCGAATTTTAGCATGAAATTTCTGAAAGATAGAGAATAGCTCAAATATATTTTTCTTTAAAAAACCCACATGCACCGAGAATAGTCATCAATAAAAGTACAAAATAATGAAAGCCTAAGGAAGAACTCATACGACTTGGACTTCATATATCCGAATGAATGATTTCAAACATAGAGGTGACCCTATTATTAATGCATTTTGGGAAAGAGGAACGAGTGTGCTTACAAGTTGACACGACTCACACTCTAATAAAGATAAACTAGATAAATTGGGGACCATCTTTTGCAATTTCAAAAGACTTGGATGACCCAATTGACTATGGAGCAATTCAGAAGAAACAAAACAAGTGAAAGCAACATGTGGTTTTGGGATAAAGAGTAGGTACAATCCATGTGACTCGTGTCCTTTTCCAATCACCTGTCATGTACTCCAATCCTGCACATGAACAAAATCATCAAAGAAGTTTACAACACATTTAAGTTTTTTTGTTAATTTGCTAATGGAAATAAGATTGTATGGACATTCAGGTGCAAAAAGGACTGATTTTAAAGGTATGGAAGGCATATGATGAGCTATACATATCTTTTTTACAATCATGTTTATCCATTCACCAAAGTAACAGTAGAGAGAGTAGAAGGGGTAGTTAGAGTAGAAAAAATATTTTTGTTACAAAAAATATGATCAGAACCACCAGAATCAAGAATCCATTGTTCCTGAGATAAAGACTGTGCGACATGCAAATGAGTTACCAGGTTGTATTGTGCAAGAAGTTGATGATTGTTTCCTTGGTGTTTGATATTGAAAAGTAGTCATTATAGTCTACTCCAATTAAATCGATAGACTAAGATGATCCATCCATTATGTGCCTTTATTTTTTTGTCACAAAAAGAAGTATTGAATAAAGAGAGAGATGAGACTTGACAGTTTTCTGATATGGTTGATTTAGCAATCAGTTTATCAATCCATCTGTTTTGTTTCCCGTTTCTATTACTGAAATAGAAGAACATTTAGAGAGAGGGCCAAAGAAAATCAATAGCTCTGATACCATGAGAAATTAGAAGAAGAAAGAAGAAAAAGAGATATTGGGAGTTGAATTGATTGATCATTCCCTCAAGTTGATGGAATTAAATAGTTGTTACAGATAATGTAAATAAAGAAAGAAGATAATAAAATATTACACAATCTCCTAACTGTCTAATTTAAGAGATTAGGGAATATTCTCATAGCTAGATTATTTAATCATACTATATTTAAATATTCTCATATGTACATTATCCAAATATACCATAATTAACATGACCTTTCAGTTGTGCATATATTATTACCTTGGGTAATTTTATTTATTTCAAATTGTTCAACTAATTTTTCTTTTGAGATAATAGGGAATATTTTTATTTCTTTTCCAATAACTTCACCTTGTATAGATCAATCATGTATATTACATGTTGTAGACACACAAATTTTATTAGATTTAATTCATACAAAATTTGGATTAAATTCATGTTTATTTGGGTTGGATGATTAATTTGGGCTTTACAAATAAATAAGTCAATTTTATTAAATTAAAGTCCAAGGTTCATTTCACCTTGAAGCCCAAATCCATGACTCGTGTCACAAGGACTAGGCATCCAAGACCAACGAGGTGACGCCACGTTTCCAACTGAGGTGGTAGTCCCAGTCAAATGCAAGAACCAATCATAATCTGCCAAGTGTCAAAATGACATCCTTTGGCCAATCATATGCAACCTTGTCCACCCCCTACAATTATAAATAGGGGATGTACATGACATTCTAAAGGCATCGAGAAAACTCTTCAACAAGCATTCTGCAATTGGAGAAAGCTACAACATCAACTACATAGCTCTTTGAATGAGTGATCAACAAAGTTCTTCTCGGAGATCGACTTGAAACGGCAAAGCACTTTTCGACTTTCCTGGAGATCGACAGCATCTCAAGGAGGTCTACATAATCCAATAATTCGAGAAGTACGCTACTAAAGGCCCTCGAATCTTGGAGAAGCTTAGGAGAGAGAATCAAGAGAACAACAGAATTGTACTCACAATGAGTCATCAATAAAAAATATATTTTTATTTTATTTATTTTGCTTGCAGTCAATTTTCAGCGCTTAAGGAAATTTGTTGCGAACACATGTCTCATGGCTTAAATTAATAGCCTATTTAGAAGCAACATCAGTTTCCTCCAAACAAAATTGTTTAGCCATTTTAGAAATTATTGACTTATTAGATTGATCACTAATGGAGTACTCTTTGCAATCAATGACATCTATACCGCAATAAAAATTACCTCTACCTTCCTTTCATTTCTCCACAAATTTTCAACTTTGATCTTCTTCATATATTTTTGTCAGATTTGATGATTCTTCTTTACCATCCTTTCTTTGTAATACCTCCCCTTCTATCATATCTGTGTGTTAATTAATACACATCTCATACATTATAAATTCATCTTCTAGATCACCAAGTCTCAAGCTATTCAGATTTTGAATAAACTCAATATCTTTATTCTTGTTCTGAAACTCTAAACTTAGAGAATTTAATATTTTTGCGATAACTTTAAGTTTTTCCTATTCTTCTCCCTTGATCATGAGGCCATCAACAATTTCTTTAATTCTCGTAAAGAAATCTTTGATTGATTCTGTTGGTTTCATCTGAGCCAACTTAAACTGTCTCCTAAGCTCTTGAAGTTTTTCTCTCTTCATGTCTAAAACACGTGATGTGATTTTACTAAAATTGTCCAAGGCCCCTTTGCTGACTTAGCATGTAAAATTTTATATATTATATACATGCAATTTGACCTTGCTATCAAGGTAAAACAATGCCTTATAATCCAATTGTCTATTTGTCTCCAATTATATTGCAACTTCACCGGTCAATGTTGTGCCCCTTGGGACATCAACAAATCCAATATCAATAATTGATCATAGTTTAACAACATTGAAAAAAATATTTCATCTGTTGACACAACTATAAAATTATTTTTGCTGTCAATCACGAAAATGGGATATTTGTGCAAATATGAAATACTCATATTCTTTTATATATGATGTATCTCGTACAAGGATTTTATAAGGATCTAACACAAGCTCTGGTACCAATTTAAAATAAATTATGTAGCATCAACAAAATCGCGTGTGCCATTGCCGTATAGATATCAATTTGAAGAATATAAAATTACGAAGAAAAGATGATAAATAAGAATCATCAAATCTAAAAAAAATATATGAAGAACATCAGAGTTGAAAATTTGTGCAGAAAGAAAAGGAAGGTAGAGGTAATTTTCATTATGTTATAGATGTAGTGAATACAAAGAAGACTCCAATAGTGATCAATCTAATCAGTCAATTCTTTTTCAAATAGCTAAAGAAAAAAATTGGTGAAAATTGATAGACTGGTAATTTAAGTCATAAGACATGTAATAGACATGATTGGTTCTATATGAGGTGAAGTTATTGCAAAAAGAAATAGAAATATTCACTATTTTCTCAAAACAAAAATCAGTTGAAACTTTTGAAGATAAAGCTATTGATAAAAGAAGCAAAAATGTTCACAAAGAGCATATTTTTGATGATCTACCGAAAATTGAAGTATAAACAATTGCAGTTCTAAATCCACAATTGAAGTGAATCACTATGATATTGAAGATACAATCAACTTTGAATCATTATTCAAAATTATAGACTTTGAAGAGTATGAAATATTATTTGTCGACAGTCCTACTCTACCACATACAGAATCAACTGAAGTCGAATGGACATGCAAGATCAAGTACAAATCAATTGGAGAAACAGACGATTTTAAGGCAAGATTAGTTATTCAAGAATACAAAAAAATAAAAAAATACGATGATATTTTTGAAATGTTTAATATGAAGAAAGGCGAATTGATTTTGGATTGTGCTAAAGAGAGGCTAGAGTTGACTAAAGTTGGCACACTCAATTTTGTTTATGCTACATATTTTAGAAAATTGGTAGGAAGTCTAAGATGTTTGATGCTAGGCATAGTCACATTTGAAGATCTTGATTTAAAGAAGATTATGTAGGAAATAAACCAAGAATATGATTCCTCATTAGTTTATGATTTATTATTTATAGTATTTACTTAATTATGATTCATTAATATTTGTTAGTTAGGTAGGTTCCTAGCCTTAATTTACTTTCGTTGTTAGTATTATAAATAAGGGTGGCTTATTACATATTTTCAATGTAGAAAGATACATTCAATGTTGTTGTGAGAGATGCACTCAATGTATAAAAAAAATATAAAAGTTATTGAGTTATTTAATAAAGCCTCTTACCTCCTATTTGTAAATTAATAAATTTTATCAATATAATCGTTGTTGGGTTTTTCACTTGTGCACATATTATTACTTTGAGTAATTTTATTTCTTTCAAATTGGTATCAGAGCTTGTGTGAGATCCTTATAAAAGTCTTGTGTGGATTCGACATATACAAAAGAGTATGAGTATTTCATATTTCATATTTACATGAATATCTCATTTTTTGCGTTTGATGGCAAAAATAATTTTGAGAGTTGGTATCAACAGATGAATAAATTTTTCAAAGCTGTTGAACTATGGTCCATTATTGATAATGGATTCATGGAAGTTCCAGAGGGCACAACATTGACAGGTGAATTAGTTATATAATTGGAGAAAAAAAAGAAAATTAAATTACATGACATATTTTTACCTTAATAGCAAGGTCAAATTGCATGTATATAATAAAATCTTATATGCTAAGTCAGTAGAGGAGGCTTGGACAATTTTAACAAAAACATAACGACGTGTTACAGATGTGAAGAGAGAAAACTTCAAGAACTTTGGGAACAATTTGACTTGGCTCAAATGAAACCAACATAATCAATCAAAGATTTTTTTACAAGAATTAAAGAAATTTTTAATTGTCTAAGGATCAATGGATAAATATTAGAAGAAGTTTAAATTATTAAAAATATATTAAATTTTCTAAGTTTAGAGTTTCAGACCAAGAAGACAGATATTGAGTCTACTCAAAATCTGAACATCTTAAGAATTGGTGACCTAGAAGATGAATTTGTCATGTATGAGATATGTCTTAATAAAAAACAGATGTGATAGTGGACAAGTTATTGCAAAGAAATGATGATAAAGAAGAGACATTGAGTTTGATTGGATTAAATGAAGAAGACCAAGCAAAGGATGATAAAGAAGATACATTTAGTTTGTCAGAAATATATGAAGAAGACCGAAGTTTTAGAATTGTGGAGAAAGAAAGGGAAGGTAGAGATAATTTTCATTGTGGTATAGATGTCTTTAATTGCAAAGAAGACTTCAATTGTGTTCAATGTAATAAGTTAATAATTTTTTTAAATAACTAAACAAACAATTTTGATGGAAACTGATGTTGCTTCGATAGAGGCTAGTAATTTAATTCATGAGACATGTAATAGACATGATTGATCTATAAAATGTGAAGCTATTAAAAAATAAATAATATTCAATATTGTCTCACAAGAAAAATTAGTTAAATCTTTAAAAGATGAAGCTAGTAATAAAAGAAGCAAAAGTGTTCATCAAAAGCAAGTTTTGATGAACAACCCGAAATTGTAGCAAAAACAATTGAAGTTCTAGATCCGCAATTGAAGTGCATAACTTTGAATAGTGCAGATACAATGAACTCTGAATCATTGTTCAAAATTATATGTTTTGAAAAGCATGAAATATTATTTGTTGAAGATCTTACTTTATCATATACACAATCAACTTGGTCAAATGGATATGCAAGACCAATTACAAATCAATAGGATAAACAAACGATTTTAAGTTAGGAATAGTTATTCAAGAATAAGAAAAGGAAAAAAACATGATGATGACATTTTAAAAATGTTTAAAATGAAGAAAGTCAAATTGACTTTGGATTGTGCTAAAGAGAGACTCGAGTTGACTAAAGATGGCACACACAATTTTGTTGATGCTACATATTTTAGAAAATTAATAGGAAATCTAAGATGCTTAACTTCTACAAGGCTTGTTATCACTTATGGAGTTGTTCATAAAGGTGAAGAAGATGCAAGGCATGATCACATTTGAAGTTATTGGTTTAAGGGAGACTATGTAGGAAATAAACCATGAATAGAATTTCTTACTAGTTTATGATTTGTTATTTATCATATTTACTTATTTGTCTTTAATGAAGATTTGTTAGTTAGGTAAGTTCCTAGTCCTACTTTACTTTGATTGTTAGTATTATAGGTTCCTAGTCTCAGTTTACTTTGGTTGCTAGTATTATAAATAGGGGTGTCTTATTAAATAAATTCAACGTAGTGAGAGATACATTCAATCTGTAGAGATACATTGAATGTAGAGAGATACACTCAATATGTACAAAAATACAAGAGTTATTGTGTTATTGAATATATACTCCCACCTCTTCTTTGTAGATTAATAAATTTCTTCTATATAATCATAATTGGATCTTTCACTTGTGCATATATTATTACCTTGAGTAATTTTATGTAACACCCCAGAAAATTTTTGAACTAAGACTCGAACCCTTATTTGTAGTGAGTGAGATTTTTGCAAAGAATTTAAAATTTCTTGAGTGTTAAGGTCACTGGACGTAGCACCTTGAGTTCCAAAAGAATCGAATTGGAAATAGCAAAATCTGAAATTTTGCAAGTTAAGCAAAGTATGAGTTTTGGGTTGACTTCAAACAATCATAACTCCTATCTCAGGATGATTTAGGTGCGCTACTAGATACCGTAGGAAATATCTTGAATTATCTTTCCAATGCCACCGAGTTTGCTAAGTTTCGAGTTCGGATGAGTGAGATATGGCCTTTTGAAATTAGGTTGTCCAGTTAAGGAAAGTTAGCCGAAAATAGTGAGGGGTATTTTGGTCTTTTTCTTACCCAATCAGATTTAATTCGTTTTTAGTAATATTTTAGGGGTCTAATCCTATTAGGTTCAGTTTTATAATCCTAAAATTATCCTAGGGTTTTAGTTGAGAATTCAAGAAGAGAAAAAAGGAGAAAAGAGGAGAGGATCAAGCGTTCGTCGAGATTCTTGCGTCTTGTTGCGGATTTTCGCCATGGATTTAATCCCTAAGAGGTATGTAAGCTTCCATAGTGTTGGGTTTGTTCACCCACACGCCAAACATATTATTTTCAGTGAAGTTTCATTCTCAAAAAGTTGAAGGATTTAAGTTCTTGATAGGTGTTCTTGAAGTTCATTCTAAATCTTGTTTTGTTGGGGTTTTGATGATTTCTTGAGATGAAAGTGATTGTTTTGAGTGGATTAGTGTGTACTTAGGTTGGGTAATTGAATCTAAGGAAAACGTGAGAAAATAAATCGATTAAAAGCGATTTAGGGTCAAAAAACGAGAGGCGAAATTCGTCGAAACTTTGCCTGGGGAGAGGCTGGCGCGGCGCGCCCCAGATGCGCCCAAGGGGCTGGGGCAGCGTGCCTGCAGTGAGACCATATGCAGTCTCTGAAGTTAGGGGCTGGCGCCCCGCGCCCGGAAAGCACCAGGGTCGCCTGCCCCCACTCCTTTTCCGTCGGTTGTCCCATTTGAACCCCTTTTAAGTGTACCTTCACTCCCTTTGATTCTAATCACTCTAAACTACTTCCAAACACCTAGAAATCATTCATAACATGATCATAACCTTGAATTCATAATTCAAAAATCAAGGTAAAGTTAAGAGTAATGTCTTGAGAGTTCTTTCGATCATTTAGAGAAAGTCTTTTTGAGTCTTTTTGAGGTGTCTTCTACAATTTCTAATAATTTGTTTCAAGACTCAAGTAAGTGAGCATGAGAGTTATAAGAATGTATTCATGAGTCTACACTATCACCTAGATCCTTCATATCATGAACCATAACTCTTTAATTCATAATTCACATTCAAGAGAGAGTTAAGAGTAGAGTTCAAGAAAGTCTTTGAGTTCAATTGTGAATCCTTTGAGATTCACCATAGATATGAGTTAAGATTTGAGTAAGTAAGTAAGAGAATGAGAAGTTTCATATACATGAGTTCCATGTAGTTTCTAGACCTTCGAGTCAAGTCGTTCATGCCCATAAATTCCGAATGAACTCCATAAGTTGAGTATCTATGAGAGGAGTAATATCTCCATGTCCTAAGTCTTAAGTATTGAGTTTCTAACCCATTTGAGATTATAACCCTAATCATGGGACTATTACCTATTACCCATGAAGTCTATGAGTTGAGTTGTTCATGCCCATAATTCCACATGAACATTATAAGTCGAACAATCTTGAGATGAGAAGTATCTTTGAGTCCTTTAGTTGAGTAGTTCATGCTCATAAATTTTGCATGAACCCTCTGAGTTGAGCATTCTTGAAGTGAGTAGTATTATTGAAGTTCTTGAGTTCCCAGTATCGAGTTCTATCTATGGTTATTGAAAACCTTGCATTGAGTCATTTATGTCCATAATTCGGTGTGAACCATATTTTAAGAAGTCTTTTACAAACGTTTTAACTTTGTTTTAAGACGTAAGTTTTTAGTTAAGCAAAGAGTAAAGAGTTGAGTTCATTTATTCAAAAGAGTATTTCGGGACTATGTATTCCCAAAGAGTAATGTTTTCACATTTAAACAAGAAAGGAAATTGAGATTTCAAAAGAGCCTTTGAGCTAGTTTTTCAGTAAAGAGGAAACTATGATTTCCAAGAGAGCTTTTAAGCTAAGTTTTGAGTAATTATCTCAAACCAAAGAAAGAGTTTTGTTTTTACAAACATATGAGCTAAGTACGTTTT